>PVKS010015544.1:0-45798 GCA_004027875.1 Aplodontia rufa | reverse complement strand
CGCTCAGGCCCCTCCCATGGCTGGTGCTGTACTTGGGGTTTGGTGTTTGAAGCTGCTTTGTTTTTCTGTTTACTACTGGAAGTTTCTGTTGCATGTCTGCTTTCATTTGGTTTAGTCTCCCTAATGAGACCACAACACTGCCCTTTCTTAAAGGAGATCATAAAATAATGATGCAAATTTTTGGAATTTTTTGAAAGAAAAAGCAAAATCAGAACAAATGAAATTATAAGGATTAGGGTTTGTACTCCCTTTTAGCTATCATCTTTTTTTGAAAAGATATTCTTTGGTGGCTGGAGTGGTGGCTCGGTGGTTACGGTGCTTGCCTGGCATGTATGTGAATTCAAACCCCCACACCGCATACATAATGAAGCATCTGTGCAATGAAGGTCACATGAAAAACTAAATAAAAATTGTTTCTCTCTGTGGACTTGGATAGATTCCCTACTCCTGAATTACAAAGATGAAACTGGGATTCTGTGTTTTCATATCATAAAGAAATAGAAAACTAGTACATCCAGTCATTGACAAGATGGGTAAACTGAGGCAAGGGAAGGAGATAAGGTCTGCCCAAGGACCCACAGGTTTTTAACCACAGAGCCAGGAACAGAACTGAGACAGGTGCTCTGCCCATCTGGCTCCCAGATTTCCCCTTTTGGCTGTCCTGGGGCAGCCCTAATCAGCCCAGGCAGGGCCACAGGCCCACTTCTTGCTCCCCATCCCAATAACAAGAGAAAAAATGATAGCCCACCTGTGGGGAACTGGCAATGGGCCCAGCCATCATGCCTCGGACAATCAGGCCGGACTTGGGCCTGGCCTTCTCTCCTGTCTTCTTCATGTCCAAGGAAGGCTCTGAAGAGTGAAGTTTGTCCGTGTTCTCCCACGCAGACACCAAAGCAGGGCTTTCACCTGAGACCATGCGCATGGATTTACTCTTGTGCGGGGGCCTTTTAGATGATACAAAATTACCAAACAGTTCCCCATCAAGACTGTCCTGTCTGTAGAAAAAGAGGAATATTTCCATTAAAACAGACTCTCCAGGAGGAATCCATGACACCAATAAAGTCCACATTCAGCGGTCACTCGGAGCAAGTCCATTCATAAATATATCCTGATCCCTAGCCAGCCACTGCTCTATCATGAAAAGTGAAAATAGGAAATGCTTGGATATCAGAGCAAGTCCAGCTTACAAAATAAGACCAGCAATTAAACAAACAAAATCAGAGACGATGATCCATGATAGGGTCCTTCAAAGCCTTTACAACTAGAGAACATCCTTGGTCTTCTAGACCTGCGTGATTTGAGGAAAACCAGGGCACAGCCCAGCACCACAGCGCTCCACTGGGAGCGATGGAGAAAACTCCTGGGGAGCTTGGCACACCCCAACTGTGAAGGGAAGATGGGACAGGTGTGCTGGTGGCTTCCTTTCTTAAGAAAGAGAGGAGAGGGAGAGAGGGAGGGGCGGAGAGAGAGAGAGAACACAAAAGAAGATGAGAGACAGAGCAAGCAAGACGTCAGAAAGAATGAGAGACAGAGACCCAGAACACAAGGAACCTCAGCTAGGATGGCTCTGAAGCCAGCACTGACCAGCCCGCCTGTCTTCTACCCATGGTCACTGGCATAGATAGGTACTGACACCTACTCTGTACCACGCTGCCCACCAAGCCCTGGGTCACACATGACAGCAGCTGTCATGCATGCTGTGACTTGGAGATATCAAGCAGAAGAAGGGATGGGAGGCCTCCTGGTGAAATCCAGAATGGGTTTTAGGAAAGGGTACCCCTGAGTGAAGGGACTGAGGAAGCAGGAGACCCCCCAGGAGGGAGTCCCAGACCCCAGCTCGCAGGACGTGCTCAGGTGAGCAGTGGGGCTATCATGGGTGGGGTTTTGCAAATTACCCTAAGGAGTTTGGGTTTTCTCTTGAAACCTGCAGGGAGTGACCTGGCCACACTTGTTTTGTGGAAAGCTTCAACCATCTAAGGTCAAGGATGGGTTCACAGAGAAGATGACCAGAGGCCTAAGACCAAGGCAGAGCCCACAGGAGTTATGCGAGGAAAGGGGATGGGAGTGTGGACCGAGACCCTTGCCATCAGGGCAGGGAGGAGGCAAAGCATCTAACATCATTAGGGACAAAGAGCTGACAGAACTCAGAGAAAACAACAGGCAGGAAGGAGTGAAGGAAGGAGTCAGGGGTTGGGTTGGGTGGCCGGGAGGCTCAGAAGCTGCCACTACTTTCCAGACACTTACCGCTGTTTTTTATTATATATATTTTTTTACTTTATCAGAGATATTTAATTTCCCAGATGAATAAGTGCCTTTGAAGGAGAGGCCACCTTCTTCATACCGCCCTCATGACCTTTCACATCTGGTGCTTTGAGTTGTTTCAGATGGTCCCTGCCCTTTGCAGCCTGACACCCGTGCCCTGACATTCAGCTACCCAGAGGAAAGGCAATGTTTTTTTCTGCCAAGCAGATAAAAAGACCCATTCCCTGGAAGTCAAACCCACAATTGGTGACCACATGTTGTGTGTGACGGTGGTAAGTTAAACCCACTATTAGTGACTGCATGCAGGTGTGAGGGTTTTAAGTTAGTGTGAATGCTCTCCAGGTAACACAGGTGCTGTCAAGAATGCCAGTTCAGGGGCTGGAGCGTTGGCTCAGCAGTTATGGCACTTGCCTGGCATGCATGAGGACCTGGGATAAATCCCAACACCACATACACAACTGTCAGAGCAACAAACAAAAGCCACATTAAAAACCAAATAAAGGGGGCTAGAGCAGTGGCTCAGTGGTTACAGTGCTTGCCCAGCATGTGTGAATACATGGGTTCAAACCCCAGCACCCACGTACACAACTAAGTGTCAGAGCAACAAAAGTCTTGTGAAAAACTCAATAAAAAATGGATTTTCTCTCTCTCACCATCCTTCTCTCTTTAACAACAACAAAAAAAAAACAAAGTTGATACCTTATCTTTCACATTCTCTCCAATTCTACAGCGTTTAATTGCCTTTTAGAAAACTATGCCCTGTGTTTAAGAATATCAAACAAAGCAACCCCCTGAACCTAAGGAATCACAGAATTTAAGTTAGACATTTTGATGCAAAAGTATTCTCCACCCCAAAGCGATCCATCCTCTTAGCCTCTAGAAGAAAATAGCGGGGCCCGAACCACAGAAATTTTGCAACAGAGTTTGAGAAGCTAAATAATGACCCCCCCACCCCACCGCAACCTCTAGAATCTGTGACTCCGTCACATGACATGGAAAAGGGACCATATACGTATATATCTCTGTGTGTCCTTTTACCACATCAGGTGGCACGTTGCAGCAGTGATTAAGTTAAAGATCTTTTTTTTTTTTTTTTTTTAAGAAAGAGGGACAGTGAGAGAAAGAGACAGAATCAATTCTATTCAGGTTTTCAAGTGAGCTCTGTTGCTCCAACACTTTGTTGTGTACGTGGTACTGGGGTTTGAACTCACATTCCTGCTCATGCAAGGCAGGTGCTGTAAACACTGAACCACCACTCCAGCCCTATTATTTTTTTAAGATAAAGAAAGAATCAGTTCTATTTGTTTTTTCATCTGGTTTTTGTTTTTATCACTCTTAACTGTGTTTGTGGTGCTAGGGTTTGAACCCGGGTCCTTATGCATGCCAGGCAAGCATGCTACTGCTGAGCCACCTCTCCAGCCCAAGTGAAGGATCTTGAGATGGGGAGTCCAGCACAGATTATCTGGTGGGCCCAGTGCCATTGCTAGGGTCCTTCTTGGAAAGAGACAGGAGGATCAAAGTTAGTAGTGAAGTTGGGGATATAGTGATGTAAGCTGAGGTCTGTGTGCTGTGCTTTAAGGTGGAAGAAGGACCACAATCCAAGGAATAAAGGTGCCTTTTGGAAGGTGAGGAAGGACAAACAATGGAATTTCCCCTCAGAGCCTCCAGAGGGAGCTGGTCCCTAGGGCACCCTGCCTTTAGCCTAGTGAGACTGACTTTGAACTCCAGAACTGGAGGGAATACATTCCCATTGCTTAATGCCACCTGTGTGGTAAATTTTATGCCAGCATGGAAAAGCTGCGGTGCCCAGATGTTGAGTCAAATATCAGTCTAGATGTTGCTATGAAGATATTTCACAAATATGATTAACATTCACAGCCAGCTGACTTGGAGTAGAGCCAATTATTCTCAATGATGTGAGTGAGCCTTGTTCTATCCAATGAAGACCTGAAGAGCAAAATCTGAGGTTTCCCAAAGAAGGAATTCTTCCTCAAGGTTGTAACACAGAAAACCCATCTGAGTTCCCAGCTTTCGGTCTGGCCTGCAGGCTTACTTTGGACTTGCCAGCCCCACAACTGCGTGGGGCTCCTTAAAAATAAAGTTCTTTGTAAACGCATAGATAGATGGGTAGATACAACGTTAATCCTGGCCTATAATGATTCTACTTACAAGTTTTCAATTTTATACTGGCATGGAAATGATACACATTCAGTGGAAACCATGCTTCGAATTTGCAATTTTGATCTTTGCTACTAATATGAAATACAGTGTCCCTCTCTGTCTCTCTCTCTCCTCTCTCTCTCTCTCTCCTTCCCCCCCATAGTGGGCAGTGAGTGAGACGCAACTTTCAGTCTGCTTCACAATCTCTCACAAGAGCAGGCAACCAAGACTCTACAGTGTGCTGTTGCTAAGGCAGGATGTCCTATAAGTTAGGTGAAAGAAATGCATTTTTTGACAGGATTTGTTAAGCTTACAACAGGTTTATCAGGATGGAGCACACTGCAAGGAGAGGAGCATCTGTAGATGCTGTTGGTCCACCCTTGCTGAAGAGCCCACTAAGCCTACAGTGATTTGTTATAGCAGCAATAGGAAACTAATACACAGCGTAAAAGGGAAGAGATACCTGGCTTTGCCTGTTTCCGTCAACGACGTTCTCCATCCTGCATCTTCATCTGACAGGTCATATATATTTACCAGCGTGGTCTCTGAGCATCTCAATGGCAATTTGTTAATTTTCTTTGGAACTGAGAGCGCAGGGATGAGGGTTTCTTGAGTTAAATTGCTATCTGTATTTCCAGAGTGATCCAGAAAATATCTGGTCATGAGTTCAAGGTTTGTTTTTAGAGGATTTTCTTTTGCCTATCATTGGGAGAGGAAAAGAAACATTAATTATGTGAACAGCTTCAGGGGAAGGAAGAGTAGAAAAGACAATTATTTCATTGAAATTCTTATCAGCTTCTTACTTGCTCATACATGTTTTCAGAAAATACACACTGGCGGCCTATAACAAATGCCAGGCACTGAGGTGGGTAGACACAGAGTTGAAGACAAAATTTCACTCCTATAAGAACCAGCATCCAATGCTTGCACAAGGCAATCCATGACCGATCATAATAAAGCGTGATGAGAACAGAGGAATGCCCAAGCAAATCCTCTCCTATAAACTTTATAAAAAATTATATCCCTTCATTTAAAAGAAATTAATCTGGGGCTGGAGCAGTGGCTCAGTGGTTACAGCACTTGCCTGGCATGCACGAGGACACGGGTTCAAACCCCAGCATCATGTACACAATAAAGTTTTGGAGCAACGAAAGCCATGTGAAAAACTAAATAAAGTTGATTTTCTCTCTTTCTCTATCTCTCTCATTCGCTGTCCCTCTCTCTTTAAAAAAATTAATCTGTAGGGAACACTATACAGTTTCATGAGCATTTGGAGCATTTTCGTAGTACGTGCCCTCCACCTTTAGGAATGAAAACCAGCAATTACAGAGACAGTTAATAACAAAAGCATAGAGAGGCAGTCAGGATGGACTCAGTTTACACTCCAACCCCCCCCCAAAAGAAAAAGTAAATGAAGTTTTTAAGTAGCTTTTGGAAATAAGTGGTGTTAATATTTTCCAGCCCTGCCTGAACTATTCTCTTTGGAAGTTTCTTGAAAATGTAGATTCCCATGATACACAGAGACTTACTTAGCTAAAATAGCTAGAATCTGAGCCCTGACTTCTCCTAAGATTTCCCCAAGTGATTTGAACAGACATAATTCTCCAAGCCATGACCCACAGGACTGCTCGAGCAGTTGCCATGCCTCCGTCACCACCCCAAGAGCCTGGAACCATGTAGGCAAGACACAGTGTCCGGTGATTGTGCAACCGGAGTGGCCACCCATCTGCGAGACAGCCTGGGGCAGAGAGGGGCCTCTGAGCAGGTCAGGTCCTTCCCCTCTGTCGCCATGATCTATGCAGCAGACCAAGGCCCACAGCCAATGGACCAGGACCAAACTCAACAGATTTATCAGATAGTTAAAAATCAAAGGATGGTTTTGTTTATTTACTCATTATTTTAGTATGAGACAAAGAAGAAGATTATTTGTCTAAGTCTAAAGCTTACAATGAATAGAAATGAAGGAAAAATTTAACCGGTTTAACTCATTTCAGTCTTTATACTTTCTCTCTATCAGAGAGATTTAGGGCCCTGGATTGTCTGAATTATACTTTAGAGTTTTTACATCACTTGGCTCACAACAGACATATCCCACCTTTATGTGACTCTAGATACCATCTTTCAAAATCTTGATTTTACACAAGTGTTTTACTCTATCATACACACAACAGGGGAAATAGGTTATTTAGAATATTAACATTAAGTTACAGGAATTTCTAGGATCATGCTAGCTTTGGGCTGAGCGAATGTCAAAATTATCATGCAACAAGCAGACTAATAAGCACATTTTTCTGTAAAATGTGGGCTCTAATTCATTGTATCATAGCTAATGACTACTATCTAAATCAAATAATCAGGACACTTAACAAAATCTAATGAAAATATATTAAGAACCTTAGGACAACAGTTACCTTAGGGACACAACATTATAGGGAGGAAATAAAAATCACTTAGCAATGATACATTAGGTAAGGGAGGTTTTTCCAGAAAATCCTACTCTACCAAAATGGATATTTTTCTTTTTCCAGCAATAATCTTCACCCCTGTGCAAAGTCTTAAAATGTACAATCTACCCGCCTGCCTCACAAGCCAGCAGATGGAGGATGGTGGGACCTCTGCTGCCTGGGCCAGCAGTTTTCTTCCCCGAGAATGGCACAGCGGAGAGTGAGTATCCAGGAACACACAGGAAACAAAAGGGTGAGCATCCCCCCAGACCTAGAGGACCAAGGCATCTCTGTAATATCTTCACTGAGCCTCTGATACAACTTGCACCACCCAGCTGCCATGGTCTTTTTCTCCTCAAAGGTGAACACGAGAGTTCTGGCAACCAGAGTGCGCCTAGAAGTTGGGGACTAGTTGGTTGAGATTTACAGATTTGCCTAAAAGTCCATCCTTCGATTTGTTGAGGGAAACTTGGCCTAAGTTCCTGCCTGGCCCATGATGTATACTTAGATGTTTTCCAAGTGGTGTCTCAGGAGTAGCCTTGGTCTCACCCCTACAACTATCTAATCTATTAAGATTTCATCTGAAAAAAGGGTTACAAATGAAAAGTAGACTTGACTACCACTGCTATGATAGGATTGGGAATCCCTGGACGGCTACTCACTGTGGCTCACAGCTTCCCCCTGGGTGTAGAGGTTCCTCTTATATCAGTCATTTAAAAACTGCTTAGCAGCAGGAGGGGATCCTGGGGGAGTAGCCCAGAAGGCCAAGAAGGCAGGACCTCCCTTCCCACTTCCAACAGGGTGACTTCCTTTCTTTCCTTTTGCATATTGGACTTCTTTCCTTTTGCATATTGGACTTATGCATGAGATGTCTTTTTATTGCCTTATTTGTAAAATCATAACAAATGCAGACCTACATGATCAATCAAAAATTTCTTTCTAAGTGTAACTGTATGCCCAACCGCTAGACGATCTTTTTTTTTTTTTTTAAGAGAGAAGGACAGTGAGATAGAGAGAGAGAGAATCAATTTTTATTGAGTTTTTTCACATGACTTTCATTGCTCTGACACTTAGCTGTGTACGTGGGTGCTGGGGTTTGAACCCGTGTACTTGCGCACGCCAGGCAAGCACCATAACCACCGAGCCACCTCTCCAGCCCAAGACAACCTTTTCTGGAGAGCCTGTTCTTGATTGAATTAGAGGATTCTCTCTTCCCAATGGAAGAGCAATTAAGACAGATTGTAACGTCATTCCTTCATATATTCATGCATTCATTCAGTTTTTCCACAAAGTGACACCTCACTAGGTCATCAGATGATAATATTAAGGATAGGGACACAACAGTAAACAAAGCGACTGTTGCTAGTCTTCAGGGGCCTGGGGAAGCAGATACTAATTAAACAGATCACACGAACGCACACATAAATGAAACCTGAAGGGGCAAGGAAGCCCGTAAAGGCAGGTGAGTGGGATTGAGTCTGGGGGATCCGAGAAGGCTCCTCTCACCAGAGGAAGGCCAGCCACTTGCTGTCTCAACTCCAAGGCACCTGGGTAAGCTGAAACGAATTCCCTCTTCCGCCCAAATTATATGTCACAGGAGACTGAAAACTAAGGCATTAGTCAGAACCAAGAAGGAGAATTTTACCACACCAGGGAATGGAAAATTTTAGTATAACTGAAAACTATATTATGAAGTACAGTCTTACTAAAAATAGCCTCGTGTACCTTGTGAGGGGAGGAGAGAGCACAGGGATGAGGATTGGAAGCTAGGCAGAGACACAGGCTCCGGTACAAAAGAGCATTAAACAACCACACATGTGCAGCATGCCCCTGGGCCGCCCGGGCTGATGGAAGCTGAGAGCCACCTTCTGGAGCCTGGGCTTTGCAGTGCTCACCTCCCCTTTTTCTCCTCACTTTGGGTGGGGCTGGCCAAGTCTCCTGCCACTCTTGCAGGCCCCTGAGTGCTTCTCAGTTCCAGAACTCCACACTGCACCTTAAAATGCACACACCTTGTTCTCCCTGTAGAGAAATTCCAGATGCAAAACCTTGCGGAGATCATTTCTGCTGTTTATGCTGAGATCAGTGCGTGGGCGCTCCTGGTCCATGATCACACACGTCTTCTTTAAGCCCTGAGGGAAGAAGGCTGAATCACTGTTCAATTTTAAATCAAAACCTTCCGTTCTCTGATGCAGCATAAACAAAAGCCAACCGATGTTCATTATGATCATTCTCATCTGGCCAAACACTGAGCTCAGAATTCATTTTTATATAATCTTTACACTTGACATCACCACACAATTAGTATTCTGATTCTTAATGTGGCCCAGTGGGTTCATCCGGGCCTCACCATAGCTTCCCCACCAGCCAAAGCCCTCTTTACAGGTAAGAAGTGACACCCAGGTAACTGTCTCACCCAAGGTCTACTCTGGGGAGGACCTGAGTTTGGCCCTAGATTTGGGACCATGGAATTCGAAACTGTTCAAAAGTAAACAAAAGAGGCTGGGGTTATAGCTCAGTAGTAGAGCACTTGCCTAGCATTTGTGAGGCATTGGGTTCAAACTTCAGCACCACAGGAGGGGCTGTGGGAAAAGAGGAACACTGTTACGCCACTGGTGGGACTGCAAACTGGTACAGCCACTCTGGAAAGCAGTGTGGAGACTCCTCAAAAAATTAGGGCTGGAACCACCTTATGACCAAGCTATCCCACTCCCGGGTATCTTCCCAAAAGAGCTAGAATTGGCTTACTATAGAGACACAGCTTCATCAATGTTCATAGCAGCCCAATTTACTACAGCTAAATTATGGAACCAACCCAGATGCCCCTCACTTGATGACTGGATCCAAAAACTGTGGTACATATATGCAGTGGAATACTACTCAGCTATTAGAGAAAATGATATTATAGCATTTGCAGCCAAATGGATGGAGATGGAAAGAATTTTGCTAAGTATCCCAAACTCAGAGACTCAAGGGCCGAATGTTTTCTCTCATTTGTGGAAGCTAGAAAATAAGTGGAAACAGTTTGTTAGATGGCTAACCGAACAATTAACTCAACATGTATGAATTCTTACATGATCATGGGGAACTGTGCTTAGATTTCTGGGGGATGTAGGGAAGGGGGTGGGGAGGGGGGAAGGGAATAGGAAGGACATTAAGGTGACCAGAGGGAGGTAGTATGGGTGACTCTAATCTGAGGGGAACCTCCGACTTCCACGAGAAGTCCAATTAACTTGGGGCTTAAGTAAAGTGAAGCGTGGAACCATGGGGAACCCAGCGGGGAAACCATGGTCTGGCCCCGGTATCGGCTTGTTCTGTCCTTACACTGCTGTTCGTGATTGTTTGATGATGAACCCCTCCTAATTGTAAGAGCATCTATCAAATTAAAAAAAAAAAAACTTCAGCACCACATAAATAATAAATAAAGATACTGTGTCCACTTACAACTAAAAAATAAAATAAAAGTAAACAAAAGAAAAAACATAACAAAAGGCCACTCCCTTCACTTCTGAGATGGAGGAGGAGGGGACATGGTTGCTTGACCTAGGATAACACAGTGGAATCGCACAGCAGGGATTCTGACCTGCCTGTGAGTTGGTGTCTGGGACCTGAGCCCATGGGAGTTTGTTGGGTTGCAAACACAGCCACTGTCCGTCATCCCACCCTGAATGCCCAGAGACCGAGGTTCTGGCAATGGTAAACTGGGGACATCCTATCCCCAGGCAAGAGCCTGTTTTCTTCCTTTGCAGCTGCTGCACAGGGGACAACTACTAGAAGCTGACCACTGTGATCACTGGATGATGCAGGGTAAGGAGACCTCTCAGCCTTGTTCTTGACAGAGCCAGGGCCCCCAGTGCTAGAGAAGCCTCAACCTCCCCCAGCCTTTGTGTTCAGATTTTACATGGCTCTACCTGCTGGCAAAACAAGACCAGCACCACTGCTTGCCATGAATTTAGGTAAAGTCAATTGGGAAACAGGGTATACACACAGCCTGGAAGCAGAGAAAGTGAAAAGCAACTCTTAGGAAGGGGCACAGGAAGATAAATGTGTGTAGTGGAGAAAAGGTGGACATGATGCATTAGGAGAGATCCACTGGAAGGCGAGGAGGGACGCAAAAGCACCCGCCTGCATCCCATCTAGGCTTCACCATGGCTTCCCCACCTCTCAAGTAATACAGGATAATCTCTATGAGGCATCTGCTCATGTGTCCCAATAGTTTCAATCACCAGATCTGGATACAGTTAACCCCTGCATTGTGATACAACCAACATTTGAAAAGCACTGGGGTAGGGGTCAACTAGTCTTCAACCCCATCCGAGCACTCAATGCTCATTCACTGAACCAGCTTCATTTGCCCTGAACCAGCTATGTGCCAGGCTCTGTCCTAGGTGTGTGAGGTACAGAAGCAGTCAGAGCTCACAATCTGTTGGGAAGCAGACCACGGATGAATGGTAAGCACGCCACCCAGCAGCTGCTCATGTGTGCCACTGTGGAAACAGAACAGGGAGACTGAATATGGGGACAAGGGGCACTATTTCACATAGGCAGCTATTTGTTGAACATCATCCGTGAGCTCAATCTTGTCTCCTGGTTTCCTCATTTGTGAATTGAAAGGAACTGAAGGGAACCTCTAGTCTACTAGTCCAGCTACTGCTGGAGGCAGAGGAGTTAACAAATCAAAGTCCCATGCTCTTAGAACTTGCTTTCTATAGGTGGAAAGACAAGTCTAATATGCTATGGGGGGATATATGTATATCTCCATATGTCTCCCTACCCAACATAGATAGATAGATGATAGATGATAGATAGATAGATGATAGATAGTAGTGTAGGAAGACAGAAGGGCCAGGCGGTGTTATTCAAAAGGACTGCTGTTTTATAAATGGTAATCAGAAAAGTCTCCATTGATTAGGTGACAATGGAGCATAGATATGAGGGGGGAAAGGAGCAGGCCATGCAGACACTTGGGGGAAGTGTTGCAGGGCAGTAACAGCAAGTGCAAAGGCCCTGAGGCAGGTACAAGAGCCGATGCATCCAGAGTCTCACAGCCAGGGGAAAGCAGTAGGAGATGAGGTCAGAGAGGTCACTCAGAGCTGGTAAGGAAAAGCCATGTTGACCATCCTTCTGACAAGCCACAGGAGGGTTTGAAAAGAAGACTATAGGGGACTAATATATTTTTAAAGGGTCACTTGGTTGCTAGGTTAAAAATAGAATACAGGAGGCAAGGGATTAAGCAGAAACAATTTAGAAGGCTACTGAACAACACAGTTCACAAGAAAGGCAGGGGTGGCTTGGACCATGGTGTTTGCAGCAGCAGTGTAAGAAGTGCCTGCATTCTCATGGACAGGGTGTGAGGGGCACGCGGAGAGTAAGAGTCCTTAACACGTAGGGTCTGCACTAACTCTAGTGTCAGAATTCAACTGAATTGTGCGAAACTCAATAGGTGCCCAAAAAGTTGGAGACCTGGTACAGAGGAGGAAACCCCCACAATCTGGTGGTGGAAGCGTCAGTAGGAGCACTATCCCACACAGCAAGTGAGACGCTGATGAGCCATCCAAGTGGAAATGCAGCACTCCCAGACAGGAAGAATCCAAAGGGGTCCGGGAGAGATCAGCTAGTGCTGGACATTTGGGGGCTGTCTGCACATTGACGGTACTGGAACCCATAAGACTCGCTGAGTTGCCTTAAGAATGAATGGAGAGGGTCTGGAGCGGTGGTTCTGCAGCTGGAGCGCTTGCCTGGCATGTGAGAGAACCCAGGTTCAAACCCCAGCACCACAACACAACTAAGTGTCAGAGAAACAAAGGCCAGATGAAAAACTAAAAAAAAAAAAAAAATTGATTCTCTCTCTCACTCTATTCCTCTCTCTTTTAAATAAAAAGTAGAATGAATGGAGAAGAGAAGGGAGGCAGAGAAGAGGGCTACAAACTCAATCTTTGAGCCCACCAGCATGCATTGCACAGGTCAGGGAAATGAAGACGACCAGCAAAAACCTGAGAAGGAGCCACCAGAGAAGAGAGACAAGCCAAAGATGGGTGGTCTCCTAAAAGCCAAGAAGAAGGATGCAATCAACTGTGATAAGCACAACTGTTAGATCAAGAAAGGCAAGGAAATTAGAGGTCAATGACAAAAATTAGAGGCCAAAGATGACTTCAACAACAGTCTCCATGAACTGACAGGGACAAAAACCCTGATGCAGATGACTTTGAGGAAGTGGAGAGAAGGGTTAGCATCACAGCATACACAGTCTTTTCACAGGGCTCTGCTACAAAAGAGAGAAGGAGAACATGAGTAGTTGGAGGGGCTTTGGGGCCAAGCTGCAGTTCTGAAGGAGCACACACATACCCCACAGAGAAGAAAGGTATGAGGAGGAGAATGTGGTGACAATCACTAGAGCCATGTCCTTGAGATGCAGAAGGGGCAGACCCACACCAGCAACGGCCTCACTCAGGGTGTGGAGAATCTCTCCATAGGAACATGAGAGAGGGTGGGGTGCATGGTTCAGACCCAGGAAGGTCAGTAAGTGTGGGATGGGCCCTGTGGCACATCTCTCATGTCTCAGGACCGCTTCTGTTTCCTCAGTGAAGTTAAACAGGGTAGGAGCTACAGGGTTTGAAAAGAAAGAATGCATGAGTGGTCACCCCTTATTTGAGAATGTAAACAGGCTGGAGAGGTGTAAGCAGGCGGACTAGTCCCTCGGAGGCACCACAGGGCTGAGAAGCCATGGATTTGGAGTGATACTATAAACGTGGAGGTTTCTCAATCCCACCCAGCTCTGCAAGTGCAGGCGTGGGGGAAACTGAGTCAAAACCAGACCAGGGAGTATAATGAAGAGAGGGGCAAGAGGGTCGAGCATGTTATGGAGCAGGCAATTTTAACGGTGAGTTCTGGGGGTGGGTTGCAGTGGGGCCAGGGGACTGAAAGGTTGGCAAGAACAATGGAATGCAGATGCAGGTGAGGTTAAAGAAGAGTTTGTGAGGGGGCTGAGAGGGGGGTGAGCTGGAAATAGAACAAGTGGGATGCTTAGAATTGAGATGATGGAAAGGTTACTAGACTGGCAATGACAATCTTAGGGCATGACTGAGGGAAAGGGTGGCAGAGGTCAGCGGGGGACATATCATTGCACTAGAGGCACCGCAGACCTAAGAGGCTGAGGCGTGGGAAGTGTCAACTCTGTGGCCCTTCACGTCACCAGAAGGTAATGAGTCTCCTTGTGGGTAGACAATGCTTGGTGAGTTCAAGGAAGCCCAGGAGGGCAGAAGGTGTGAAGGCCACAGCAGAAGAGGCCCAAGGGGTAGCCAGATCATAGGGAGCCTAATGATGACGAGAGGCCAGTAGAGTTACATGGTCTGGCCTGCTCGCCCTGGGCAAGTGTCTCGGCCTTCTGGTCTCACGGCAGTCTACCATGAAAGGAAATACTGTAATTACACCTCTCTTTCAGGGCTGTGATAAAGATTTGAGAATGGAAGCATCCGGAAGGTGCTAGCACCATGGGAATTCTTTTGGTCATGATTGCTGGGTACCTGCTTATGCAAAGCCCTGTGAGGAGCACAGGGTCTCTGCCCTGGAGCTGAAGGTGATACAAAAAGCAAGAGCCCTGGGCTGCAGTCCCAGCTCTGAGGACGTCTGAGTGACTGGAGAGCAACTCCTTTCTACCCTCAGGACCTAGTGTATGCAGATGAAACCTGGGAACCAGCAGGCTGAAAGGACTAGATGATTTCCAAGGTGCCCCCCCACCCCGTTCAGGGGGTCAGCTCTGTGGCTCCTTCTAGCAGGTGAGATAGGCAGATGTATCAACTCTCACATAAGCACCAATGGAGAACAAGACAATGATCACTCCAGGTAGAGTCATCTGAGAAGAGCTCTGGAAGAAATGGAATTCCGGAGGCCTGAGTAGATTAAGGGAAAACACGAGAGAGAAGGGGGACATGAGATTGGGAAGGTAACCTGGGGTCAAGCTGTAAGACACCCTTGGATGTCAGCAAGGACTATGGGTTTCATTTTACTTAAGAAAGGAAAGGCATGAGGAAGTCTTCTCTGAGAGTTGGCTTAGTGACCCAAACATAAGTGATGGTAGTGGTCAGCCTCCCACGGTGTACCATAGATATCCAGGGTGCAGACAGCATTCAGTGATGGAAGATCAAAGCAGCTATGATGAAGCTAAATGCATTTTTAATTTTTCAAATTAAAATAAATTATAAAAAGCACACACAGTCACTTTTGACACGGGTGCACATCAAAGCTGGGGAGGCAGGTGTAAAGTTAAATTCCTACATGTGCATTGTATCTACACATCAGATAAAATGCATGCGAGCTGCCCATGTATTAATATTAGCTCTCATCATGAATATGCGAAGTGTGTTCTTATTTTTCCCATTTTAGAGATAAGGAGACCGAGATAGTAAGTGCCAGCCTCACACTGCAAACCAGTAGCAAATACTTGAACTTCCTCCATCTAACTCCAAATCCCTTCCCTTCGCTCTGCTCAACACATCTCATGTGTGTGCATGTGTGTGTTCAGATTCCAGACAGGGGCCCATCAGCACAGAGCCAATAGGATATGGCCCTTCAGGAGAATGGATAAACAGAGGCTCCCCTGCACACACAGGCCTGTAGGCCTGCCCCCTGCACCAGCATGCTCCTTTCTCACCAAGTCCCCATCTCCACTGTCAAGGTAGATTAGAGCGAAGGACCTCCTCAACTTGTAAACACTTTATAAAAACTCTCCTGGGACAAGACAATAGGGAACATTGAAAATCCCCCTACAAAAATGAATGCCCCAAGGACTGGAATTATAGCTCAGTGGTAGAGCACTAGCACATGGGAGACACTGGGTTTGATCCTCAGAACTACATAAAAAATAAACAAAACAAAGCTACTGTGTCCCTCTACAACTTAAAAAAAATTAATTTTTTAAAAATGCATGGTACAGTAAGAATTCCTGTAATGGACTGCAAATAGATGAAAGGTTTGACTGTCATAAACTTTCCTTAGCCCTTCAGGTGCCTTTGTGGGAAGCTCTTTCTTAACAGGACATGTCTGGGGGGTGATGGGCCATGGAGACCAGCAGTCAGGCTCAGGCCAGCTGTGCACCAGGAGCTGGGAGGTCTCCCTCTGCCCTGGAGGCCCGCTCCCCACACTGCTGCTGCCCACCCACTGAGGTCAGAAGACTGGAGCCAGCCCTACTTTGCTGAAATTTCAGGTGACAAGACAGAAATGATTCCTGGGAAATGTAGTCCCCTTGCCCTGGAGAAAAGGCATTCTGGGGGTATCTCTGAAGCAGGCAGCCAGCAAGGAATGCTCCCTCCCCAAAGGTGCTAGGGGAGCCCCCATTCTGCCCTCCAAAATTGGAGCAGCCACGTGGGCTCTGGAGAGGGTGACACATTACCTTTCTGCTGAGGAACTCCCTGACCAGGGAGGCGGCCACCTCCTCCACAAAGAGGGCGTCCATGCTGCCAGCTCTGCCCACCAGGCCTTGCTAGGCCACAGCCCCAGGCCCCTTAGTCCGTTGGGCCCAGTATGGCCGCGTTGCCGTGGTGACGGTGGCATCAGAGCCAGCCAGAACTCCTCCCCTTCCCTGGGAGCCAGCAGGCTGAGTGGGCGGAGGGAAGAGGAGGAGCGTGCTTCCAGCTTGCTGCTCCAAGAGGAGGAGCGTGCTTCCAGCTTGCTGCTCCAAGAGGAGGAGCGTGCTTCCAGTTTGCTTCTCCTTTGGAGCAGGAGGCAGCCTGTGAGAGAGCCAGGGCAGCAGGGCCAGGCCGTGGGCTCCAGACTCAGGGCTGACTCGGGCCCTAAGTAGCCTAGGACAAGTCACTGCTCCAACCCACATCTCCATGTCCATAGACTTACAATGGAAAGCATGTCTGCCTCCTTGCTCCCAAAGATGAAAGCCACAGTGGGACGCCTGGCTCACTGACCCCGCTGGACTGGTAGCCTGGACTCTTGGGCAAGGAAGGCGAGGTTCTGCTTCCTGAGTGCTGCAGTTAAAGCACAAGTCCCTGTCCCCCTTGGTGCCAGCTTTCCCACCACAAGACTGCCATTTACTGAGCACCAAGAGCTTTAGACACATTACCACTTCTTTACTCCTTACAGCTTCCTGGCAAGGTGGCTCCTACCAACCTACTACCCTGCAGTTAGGAACTGGAAAAGCTGGGGTTCCCTTGAAGCCCATGTCTTTGCCCAGTGCTATTTTCCCCAAACCCAGGCACTTAGGTACACCTTCACGTTGTTCCCACCACGGCACATCAGAGAGAGCGTTCCTTTGCCAGGGCTGGCGTAACAAACACAAATACCACAGACCATGTGGCTTAAACAGGCTCAGTGCTGCACTGTTTTGGAGCCTAAAAGTCCAAAAGCAAGTTGTCATCAAGGTTATTTCTTGAGGCCGGTCCCCTGGGCTCTACCTTCTCCTCGACTTTACATCTTCCTTCCTGGTGTGTCTATGCTCGTATCACCTCTTTTTATAAAGACATCGACCACATAGGACCAGGGTCCACCGTAAAGACCTGGTTTTAACTTTAAAGCCCTATTTATAACCAAATAAATTCACCTTTTGAGGGATCGGGCACTAAGACTTCAGTATCTGAGCTGGGGGAGGGGGTTGGCATTGTGAGGAAGGAGGCGAATGAAGGAAATAGAGGGAGAGTGGCAGCTGAACAGTAGCACAGGTTTATTCAGGAAGAACCTGCAGAGGGGCTCAGTGGAGTCTGGGACCCACCTGCCTCTTACAACCTGGGGTAGATAGAGAAAGAGTGGGGGTGCAGTAAAGGTGCGACTTTTCTGGTTAAAATAAGCATTTTGGGGGCTGGAGTGGTGGCTCAGTGGTTAAAGTGCTTGCCTGGCATGCACAAGGACCCAGGTTCAAAACCCAGCACCACATGTACAACTAGGTGTTGAAGAAACAAAGGCCTGATGAAAAACTGAATATAATTGATTCTCTCTCTTACTCTTTTCCCTTTCCCTCTCTCTCTAAAAAAATAAAATATCAGAGCTGGAGCAGTGGCAGAGCAGTGGCTTAGTGGTTACGGCACATGCCTGGCATGTGCGAGTACACAAGTTCAAACCCCAGCACCACATACACAACAATATCTCGGAGCAACGAAGGTCACAAGAAAAACTAAGTAACATTGATTCTCTCTTTCTCTCTGCCTCCCTCTCTCTCACACACTCTCTCCCACTGTCCCTCTCTATTAAAAAATTAAATAAGGGGCTGGAGTGATGGCTGGCGGCATGCGTGAATATGCGAGTGCAAACCCCAGCACCAGGTACACAACGAAGTCTTGGAGCCACAAAAGTCACATGAAAAACTAAATAAAATTGATTCTCTCTCTCTCTCTCTCTCTCTCTCTCCCTCCCCTTTTCTCTTTAAAAAGTAAAATAAAATAAATTAAAATATCAGTTTCGGTAGAGTGTGATTTTTCTGATAAGGTCTCAAGTCAATAGATTTCAATAAACGCCCGAGTCAGTAGATTTCAAAACAGTGAGTAGGGGGTTTGCTGTCTGGCTCACATGAATGGTTTCTGGTAATTTCCCACATCTATCAGACACACCTCAGCTCACAACATGCACACTGTTACTTCCGTGTGCTTTTCTTTAAACTGATTTTACATGTTTTAAATTTAAATGGGAAGTGTTCCCCAGCGGTGATACCAGCAAAGCCTTGGGTTTGATTGTGCATTAAATCTCTAATACACATGAAACAAATACAAAACCAGAAACGCATGCATTTAACTAAAATCCTCTTACAACCAGGAGTACATACCGCACTTGGGAAGCCATCGTACCACACTACAGTCTCCCAAGCAAAGCACTGTAACATGGCAGATCACTATACAATAGCTGGGCCTCCTCCCCACCTAACCCACTGCAGTTCTCTGAGAAGGCTCTTGGGAGCACTCAGTGCATAGCGGTCGGGGGCAGAGCTGGAGCAAATGGCATGATCCTCGTCCAGGTACCTCGTGTCCCAGTACACACACACACACAGATGCGCAACAATGGAAGATTGACATAAGACAGACTGATGCTCAGGTAAGAGATTATCTATGGCAGATAGCAGATGTTATGTGATAACTAAAAGGACAAAGAGAGGCAAGTCCATGGAAAGCTGAGTGAAACTGGGGCAGAGCCATCAATAAATATGTATCAAACCTCTCCATGTGCCAGGTGTACAGGTATCGTGGATACAGCTGAAGTTTTTCTGCTTTTTGTTTTGATTTTGCAATGCTAGGGATGGAAACCAGGCCCTTGTGCATGCTAGACAAGTGCTTTGCCACTGAGCTACAGTCCCAATCCAACTATGCTTTCAACCCTGTAAAGCATATGCTTTCTTAGAGGAATGGGGACAGGCGGAGAGAGAAAGGCACAGTGAGCAGAGCAAACATGTTCAAAAAGTCATAGATTTAAAGAGGGAAAAAAGAAACACAGAAATAGAGGGGGGCTTTAGTGCAGAGCAGAGATAGCCAGTTTTTAAAAGCCCATCAGGGGGACTGGAGTGGTGGCTCAGCGGTTACAGCGCTTGCCCAGCATGCACAAGTACATGGGTTCAAACCCCAGCACCCAGATACACAACTAAGTGTCAGAGCAATGAAAGCCATGTGAAAAACTCAGTAAAAATTGATTCTTTCTCTCTCTCTCACTGTCTCACTGTCCTTCTCTCTTTAAAAAAAAAAAAAAAGTCCATCAGGGAGACTGGAGCGGTGGCTCAGTGGTTACAGTACTTGCTTGGCATTCGCAAGGATATGAGTTCAAACCAACCCCAGCACCACATACACAATGAAGTCTCAGAATAATGAAGGCCACAAGAAAAACTAAATAATATTGATTCTCTCTCTCTCTCTCTCTCTTTCTCACTGTCCCTCTTTCTTTAAAAAAAAATAAAAGTCCATCAGGTACAATTGCTCCTATAGTAATTCTGCAAATATCTGAAGGAAGACAAGACCTTAGGTTTCTGCAGGATCCCTCTGGTGCTTATGTTGAGAGTGGGGTGGGGGATGAAAGTAGGAGACTGGTTAGGAAACAAGCTAAATGTAGGCTAGATGTGTGTGTGTGTGTGTGTGTGTGTGTGTGTGTGTGTGTGTACACGCCTTACACTTTCCTGGCTCTGGAAGCTTCTACCACATTGGAATGGAACACTTAACCAAGAGAAGTGCAGGAATGCATTCTTCTTCCAGATATGCAGCTGGCTCCTTGGGGAGCAATAACTTTAAGGTGTCAAGTAAAAAGGCCAATCTTGTCAATGCAGAAAAGCCAGAAGTCATCCTTCCAGAAATCTGGGGAGAAACTAGATTAGACCACATATCTCATTTTTTCCAAAGATTTTCTGCAAGTCATCCTGACTTCGTGTTCCTGAGAGCTGGAACATTCCTCTGAGCGTTGAATGGGAGCCCTGCTTTCCTGCCTGAATGTGAGTGGTGGTAGACACACTCTATAAAAAACATGTTGGAGACATAAGCGACAATGTCATCCAAATAAGGACCCCGTTATTATAAAAATCTGTATGTTAGTGTGTTTTAGTCAGCTACTTCATTGCTGTAAACCAAAGACCTCACAGGAGCAAATTTAGGAGGAAAAGTTGATTTAGGGGCTCACGGTTTCAGAGTCTTAGTCCATAGAATGCTGGCTCCATTCCTTGGGGCTCAAGGTGAGGCTGAAGAGGGTGGCAGAGAGGAGCAGAAGTGAGTCAAGGCACAGCTCCAAGAAGCAGAGAGAGAGAGACTCCACACCAGATACAAAATACATTCCCCAAAGGCATGCCCAAACGACCCACCTCCTCCAACCACATCCCACTAGCATAACAGTTACCACTTAATCCTAGGGAGTGGGGATTAGCTCACTGATTGAGTTTAAGGCTCTCATAACCCAATCGTTTCACCTCAGCCTTCCTAGATTGTCTCACAAGAGCTTCTGGGGGACAACTTTTATCCAAACCACAACACAGCGTTACATCACTATGAGAAAATATCTAAAATAAGCAACTCACAGGGAAGAAAGGTTTACTTTGACTCACAGTTTCAGAGGTTTTGGGACATGGTCACTCGATCCTGTGGCAGCACACTACATAATGACAGGAGCACACAACAGTGGAGGTCTGTTCATCTCATGGCAGCTGGGAAGCAAAAAGTAAAAAGATATTGTAACTAAAAGATATTGGCCCAGGAAGCAAAGTGTAAAACCATGGGCCAGGGTCCTAACATCCCCTTCAGTTCAAACTCCCAATGATCTGTCTTCCACTAAGCCTCAGCTCCTAAAAGTTCCACCACCTCCCAACAGCACCACAGGCTGGCAACCAAATCCTCAACACATGGACACTTGGGGAACATTTAAGATCTCATCTGTAGCAGTCTAAAGTCATTTAAAATGAAAATCAAATGATTTTACAAATTCCATAAAACAGGGATAAACCTGCGGAGCATGATAAATAAACAATGACTATAGAGCATGCTTGCCCAGTACAAAGAAAATACAATTTCTCCATATCACACATTGAGTCAAAACCAGATTTAGCCAAGATGAACACTGTCATACGAGCTATTGGCAGTCATTTTGATTCAGCTTCTCAGAAAAATCAGTGTACTACATGCTGAATCTTGGCAGTGGGATTGGGATTGAAAAAGTGAATTCCCCAAAAGATTACTGTATTTGTCAGCTTTCCATAGATGTAACAAAATACCTGAGAAAATCAAGTTACACCAAGAAAAGGTTTAATTTGGTTTGTATTTTCAGAGGTTTCAGTTCATGGTCACTTGGCTCCACTGTTGTGGGACTGTAGCAAGGCAGAACATCATGGAGGGCAGAGATGCTCACTTCGTGGCAGCCAGGAAGCAGAGAGAGAGAGGGGAGGGGCTAGGGTACCAACATCCTGTTCAAGGACACACCCTCAGTGACCTAACTTCCTTCTATTAGGCCCCGCCTCCTAAAGGGCCCACCACCTCCCAGTAGAGCCACAGTCTGGTGACTAAGCCTTCAAGCCCTGGATGTTTGGGGTACATTCAAGATCTAAGCCATAACAATACGTAGGGACAGCATAATATTTTTGTGTAAACTTTAAAAACTTAAACCATCAAAATCACTACTTGTAGGAAAATGAAGTTTTCATAAACCTTTAAAAATATGAAAGCACGGGAATGAAGGTGACATGATTCAGGACAGCGGTGGGCAAGGAAAACCACATAGGTGAATACGGGTCATTGTCAGCGTTCTGGGTATCATGAGGACATTTGCTTCATAACCACTTGTTACATCATTTCTATTGATTCTCTTTTTTAAAAAGAGAGAGAGTTCATTTTTTTCATCTTTTTGTTTATTTTTCCTTATTTATTTGTGTACGTGGTGCTGGGGATCGAACCCAGGACCTCACACATGCCAGGCAAGTGCTTTACCACTGAGTCACCTCTCCAGCCCCTCTATTGATTCTTTAGTTAATAAAATATGGTCCTGAGGGGACCAATGATGACAGGATGTCACGATCCAAGGTGTATTACTTATTAATTCTGTATACCTAGAGTACAGAAGAAAGCAGGGGAAGAAAGTGGAGGAAAACTCGGTGAACATCACATCAGAAGGACAATTTAAATGTTCTCGACATGCAACAGCTTTCAGAGGAGAGAAGGTGTGTGTGTGTGCGCGTGCGTGTGATATCACACGCAGCTCTGCACAGCGGAGGCTCAGTCCACTTATTAGGCAGTGAGTTTCCTATGTTCGTGTGAGTCTAACCACAGGGATCCATGAAGCTGTCTGAACTCTGCCTGGTGCCCTGTTGGTTCTGAAAGCAGACTGCGTCTGGTGTGTCACGGGCTTGGAAGATGAGACCTGCCTGTGGGTGCGGGGCAGGTTTTTTACAGCAGTGTGAGGACAAAGGGTTGCCCACCGCAGGTCGCTCTGTAGAGGGGACTGCCTGATTGGATCCCCCTCCAACCTAAGGCTCCTGGAGGAAGGGGCAGAGATGGATATTTACCTGGGTCACAGGCTTTCCAGAGAACAGAAGCATATGCTCTTTTCCCTATAACCACACCCCGTCCAGGGTCGAGGGGATGGGAATACAATCTGACCAGGTGCAGTGTGTCTGGACCAGCTGGGGTGGAAGGACATTCCGAAAGTGCTTTTAATCACTTCATCCTCAGTGTTTCCCAGCTTTTTGGCCACCAGCCAGAAAGAGGTCAGCCCCCCGAGGTCAGAACAAGGGGTCAGTCAGCCAAGGCCAGTATCCATATGTGTTAATCAGCTTTTTGTCACTGTGACCTGAGAAAATCAACTAACAGGAGGAAAGGTTTACTTTGGCTAATGGATCCAGAGGTTTCCATTCACGGACACTCAGTTCCCTTGATTCTGGGCCCGTAGTGAGGCAGAACATCATGGGGGGTCTTGTGGCTTAGATCTAAAGTGTCCTCCTCAAACTCATGTATGAGACAATTTCAGAAGTGAAATGATTGGGTTATGAGAGCCTTATCTGGCAAATGGCTCAGGTTGTGGTGCCAGGAAGCAAAGAGAAAGGAATTTCTCACCATGGACCAAAGACATACCCACCGTGACTCACCTCTTCCACCACACCCCTACCTGTCTACGGTTACCACCCAGTTAATCCCTAACGGAGGATTAATGCACTGATTAGGTTAAGGCTCTCAGAACTTCATCGAATGTCCACGACAATATATGCCCTTCAAGGACTTGCCCCCAACTATTACATCCTCCAACGAGGCGCTACCTCCTAAAGTTTGCACCTCCTTCCAATAGAGCCTCAGGCTGGGGACCTCAACTCCTTAGCTTCTGGGAGCATTCCATATTCAAACCTTAACACCTGCTCAACACAGAGGAGCAGCTCAGCCACTCTTTCCCGACATGGCCCTACCACGTTAGCCACCGTCTAGTCTCTGCTCCCGAGCTGTGCCACATGGCTACCAACAGGAGATTGGAGATGGAGGAAGTCCCAGGTTCCAACAGAATCCAGCAAGATAGGATGTGGCAACCTTTCCCTCAGCCCAGAACATCCCAGACCTGCTCGCTCTCAAGGGGAGAGCCCAGCTGTCTACTCAGATCTGCGCACAGGGGCCAACCATGAAGTAGTAAGGGGGAACAGGAGCAGCCCATGGGGTTTTGAGAATGAGTCTGCTATGACCAAGAAGGATGCATAATTCTCCTCCCAGTGACGGTAAATTTCCCTTGTCAGCTTGGCGAGGCCAGGGCGCTCAGCTATTTGGTCAAATGCTAGTCTAGATGTCACTGTGAAGGTATTTCTTAGACAAGATTAACATTTAAATCAGTAGACTTTGAGTGAAGTTGGTGACAACCGTCCATAATGTAGCTGAGGTCTCACTGGTCAAATCTGTGCATCAAAGTAAGTGGTGGTAGTAACAGAGCTCATAACCACTGAATGAAAGGGGAATCCTTGAGTCCATGTTTAGACACCTAAATGAATACAGAGAATGGATGCTCCTCCCTACACCTGAATATCAACTAATAAATGTGGGAAGAATGACAGAATTAGCAATCACCATTTGGCCACCAGAATGATAAAAATAGTAATCATTCACCCAAACATGACTTGTCAATGAATGCTGAAAATGTAGAGAAGTGATAGGCATATAGAATCAAAGTATCTCTTGGTAAGATGTTGCTGAATCCCAAAGGGGGAGAATGTTGGCCAACACGAAGTTGGCAGAACAGCATTAACCAGGTGGTCTAAGTGACCATCACCAGCAAGGGGACAGTCAATATTATGTACCTTGTGCACTCAAAAGGACACAACACCACTTCAGTGATATTCCTGCCAAACTAATAACAACAAAACAAGGACAACATCAACGTCAGGGACTTTCACGTGGTGCAGGTTTATTTCTCTCATGTGGTACTTCACAAGATTAGGGGCCCAGTTTTTCTTTGTCATTTTCCCACCACAGATGACCTTGATCTCCTAATTCAAGATTGTAGCATCCACATTCCAGGTGGCAGGATGAAGTAAAGGGTAAAGAATTAATAGCAGAGTCCATGTGCACCACATCTTACGGAAAGTTTCCAAGGATGCCTGCTTCCATCCCTTGGTCAGAACTCACTCACTGGACTGTGCTTAGCTGCAAAGGAGGCTGGGAAATGTAGTCTTTGTTTAGGGCTGTCATGTCCATGTGCCCTGCTAAAATATCCTGTCACTATGAAAGAGTTGTGGATATAATGGGCAAGGGAGGCAACTGACAATCTCTGGAACTCTGGGGGGGGTTGTTTCTGTTTTTTTCTGGGGGGGAGGGGATTAATTTGTTTGTTTGTTCCAAATCCATGCATCTCTACACCTCTGGTTCATTCTATTACTATCTCAACTCATGTAGCCCCATGCCCTGATTCCACTCACAGCACACCCACATGTGCAAGAGCTCAGAGCCCACATCCTGCAGCCTTTGATCCCCTGACAGGACTGGTCCTGTCTCCGTTCTGTGCCTACAAACAAATTGAAGTCTTCAGGTCACTTCCTTTAGGAACAGCATTTTCGCTCAGAAATGTCTGCATGGCCTCTCTGCTGCCTAAGCTAACTTAAGTTGCCATGGTTGGAATGGCCAACTTTTGTTCTTTTCCTTTCTAGATAGGCAAGTTAAAATGCCACTGCTAAATAACCATGTCTCCTGACCTCACCCTTTGTCAGAGCTGTAGGAAAAATAAATTTGGGGTGTTGAGATTATCAGAGAACCACAAGGTGTGCCACATTTCTGCACAAGGATCCTAAGGTACATGGCTTGCCAGGAATGCACCAGGGTGAGAGGCTGCACTCACAGGTAAAGGGTGGCAGCCCTTGGTCACTTGTCATTGGATTTCCTGCTATCTTCCCACTCCACCACCACCCCAGCTCCACCCCTGTAAAGATGTGGGGTAGGGAAAGGTCAGCAAGTCCACATCCTCTGGGGCCTGCACTATCATCGTGAAAGTGGCTTTCCAAGTCTGGCTTGGATTCCGTTCTCCTAATGTGGTAGAGTGGAGGGGCAGGTTGGGGGTACCACTCAGTAAAATCTGGATTCTGTAACCCATAGCCTATGTTGTCTGTCTTCTTACGCGTGTCACTCTGGGACCCCAGGGGCCGTGACTAGCACTTAATCAGTGAGGTGAGGGACTATGAATATTAGCATGTGGCCTCTGTGTGTGTTATCTGATCCCTGCCTCCAGGACAGGCACTGCCCAAGGTCAGCCCTGGTGAAATGAGCACCC
Source organism: Aplodontia rufa (assembly GCA_004027875.1). NCBI lineage: Eukaryota > Metazoa > Chordata > Mammalia > Rodentia > Aplodontiidae > Aplodontia > Aplodontia rufa. The sequence goes on along the minus strand of PVKS010015544.1, from coordinate 19,759 downwards.
AAAGAAGGACAAGCAAGGACGTAATCTGCTGGATTTGTGCAATAGCAGTGGAGGGGGCCAGGAGTGGTGGTGTACACCTGTGGCTTGGGAGGCTGAGGAAGGAGGATCGTGAGCTCAAAGCCAGCCTCAGCAACTTAGCAAGACCCTGTCTCAAAATAAAAACTAAAAAGTGCTCAGTGGTTAAATGCCCCTAGGTTCCTTCCCTAGTACAAAAAAAAAAAAAAAAAAGTGATGGGGGGGAAGGGACAAGGTAAGGAAGAGCCCAAGTCAGAAAAGCCACCAAGGAGAGGTTGACAGTCACCCTAGATGAGCCAGGCAAGAGGTCCATCATAAGTCAGGGGTTCCCAGTGTGGAAAGGCCCAGAAGTGTCAAGGAGCCCCTTCCTCCTCAGGGACCTGGGGAGGGGTGTGTGAAGCCCCCATGACAGACTCTCTCCCAGGCACCTAGCCTTCCCAAGCTGGCATCTGAGAAGCAACTGCCACATGGGGACAGAGCCTGCTGGAGGTGGCGGTGGGAAGTCCTAGCCCAGCTCCAGCACCACCCCTGAAGGAACGTGTGGAAGGGCCTGAAGCATTCGGGTGGCTGCAGACGGCCTTCCTGTGCAGTTGTGTCCTGCAGGGCACTTAGGTGATGCCATCGCTGGGGTATGAGCTCTGTGTGCAGAGGAGGGCACTGCCGCTGTCCCAGGGAGCTCAGGTGGATGATGTTGACCCAGCAGGGTCCTGCTTTCTTGTTCCTGCCCAGCTCTGGGATCTCCTGCAGCTGCCGCAGGGAGCTGAACAGAGGAGGCCAGGAGCTTCAGACAACCAGGTTTGGAGAAAAGAAACAAAGTCAGCTATGTTTAACCCCCCAAAAAATGTGGCTGAGGCTTGCAGCTGGCTCACCCTTACACTGCCACCGTGCTTCTCCCCAGCCCAGCTCCAGTGGGGAGACTAGGAAGGTGACATGCTTCCTCTCCCAGACTACCTTGCAGTTGGGAGGGCCACAGGACACAGCTGAAGTCTGTCCGAAGCCTTCTGGCTTTAGCTTCCCTCCTAAGAGGGACAGAGATCAAGGATGAAGTCCCTTTTGCCTCCATTTTCCTGCCTTAACCCTAAGCACGATGCCCTGAGCCATGGCAGCAGCCACTTTGCAACCATGACAAAAGACCAAGTTAATTGCAGAGATGCTAGCTCTGTTACCACTGAATCACTAAACCAATATCAGCGCTGTCGGGAGACATCAGCGGGAAAAAATTGATGAAGCCACTGCAGTTGAGTGTTGAATTATTTGCATTCCTGATACAGCAGAAAACCTGCCCCATCCCCTGGGTAGGAACAATTTAGTGAGTTGCTGCACAGAAGCAGTCCCAACCCACAAGTTCACCAACCCTGCCTCCAAACAGAAGTCACAGTGAGGTATTCCCCTTTAAAGACTCCCTCGTGGTTTCAAAAACATATCACAGGTTCTGCTTAAAGTGAAACCAGAAGTTCTATTAAAGCACGTAGAAACCACACATGATTCGCAGTAGATACCTGGCAGGTACATAGCTTAGACGCTCAATCCAGCCTGGCCCAGAGCAACATGCTAGTGGCTTCTGGGAGCCCTGAAGACTTAATCCCCCACCACCTCACCCACCTGTTCCCCCTCAGCAGCCAGCCCACTCTGCACACTGAGCTTCCTTGGGAGCAAGGCATGCATTTGGATTCTCTGTTTGCCCTTGTTCTGGCCAGATGGTCCTCCGTGAGGACTCCTGGCATTGAAGGAGTGGACCAGTGGTGCTTCCTTTCCTTAGCAATCCCCTTCCTGGGCAACTGTCTGTTGCAGAAACCAGCCCCTGTCTGGCTGGGTTGGCAGAAACCTCATATGCCCTCATAATTCCCTACCAACACCTCATTTTTGCAGCTCATGGACACTGTCTGCCAGACCCCCAGCTCCTCTACCTGATTATGGCTCCACCGTGACCAAGTTTACAACTACCATACATGATGCCCTCCAGATAAGTAACAAAGGGTGACACGCTGCTGGAGAAGATCTGGGGTCTGCATGCTGCCTGGAGAAAGTGTGAGTGGGCACAGCGAGGGATGCTGAGAGATGCAGGTGCTGGAAAAAGCCTGTGCTAGGGGAGATGGGCCAAGAGGACTCGAGGCCTTCCAAGGCCTGCTGAACAGACCAGGAGTCAGGACACCTGCGTTCTTGTTCCAGCTCTGTTGCCAGCTGGCTGTGTCTGTGGGTAACAACTTCTCTTAGCTTCCTGGATTGTTAAAAGCAGGGAGGGGTTGGACTAGGTGATTTTGAAAGGCTGTTCCTGACCCTTTGGGAAAATAATGTGAGAACATCAATTTGTGCAAAACCTTTTATTTCTCAAAGCACTTTCACATGAATGAAATTCCTGCTAGTAAAACTTTCTCCAAGATCATCAGATGAGGTCCTATTTCCCCTACTTCACAGACAGGGAATGAGGCCCAGAGAAGTGGGGAAAGGCCAGGACTAGAATCCAGGTCTCCTGACCCTTATCATGGTTGGTGTGCTCAGCTCTGCAGAGCATTCCCCACACAAAGGTGCAGGTGGAGGAGGGAGGAGAGGCCAGAAGGTAGGTGATCAGGGGTGGGACCAAGTCAGCCTTAAGGAGGGGGCATCCTTCTCCAACTGGTCTGCCCAGAAGCAGTGTCTTGTCCAACGAGACACAGAACACCTCTCTGCCATTTGCTTAACTATAGGAGAAGCCTTTTCCCAACACACATAAAGGCACATCTGTGCTAGGAGCAGCCTGGCTCCCAGGCAGCCCCTCTTCTCACTATGGAGCCAGAAAAATAAGTCTGCAGCAGGGTTGCCGGATGATTTAGGACACCCAGATAAACTTAAATTCCTGATTAACAACCACAAGAAAATACTTAAGATGAGTATGTCCTATGCAATTTGGAGGACACACTTATTCTTTTTAAAAAATGTTTTATTTTTATGCATCTAAAGTGAATGAACTGGGCATCCTGTATTTTTATTTGCTAAATCTGCAATGGGGAGGAAGGTATGTTCAGGCTGCCTCCTATCAGCTCATGAGAGCTGATTATAAAAATTTTAGGAGTTTTATGAGTCAGTTGTTAAACCATTGGTAATTTGAAATTAACCACGGTCAGATTATTCACACAGAAATTGCCAGTCACTGCTAATCAGTGCTTTTCTTTCTTTAGAGCTGGTTTTGAACACACCACTATCTACTGCTTCCTTGTCTTTGACATCCCAGGTAAAGACTGAAACCACGTCCTGGAGGGAACAGCACGTGGAACTTAGACAGCTTAGTGTCATTAGAAAATGGAATATTCCACTCCTAGGACCCTAGAACAAGGCGTGCTGGAAACTCAGAGTTCTAAAGCAAGGACGTTAGGATCTCAGACTTTCAGGATGTGAGTGCTGACAGCTGGGGCTTAGACACTACCATTCCCTCTCCAGCTGCCAGAGGGGTGCCGGCCCTCCTGGCTCAGGGCGCAGACCTCTTGCGGGCCACGATGAAGCACATCCCGTCGTTGGGGGCAGTGGTGGCCGAGTACTTCTGGGAGCTGTGTAAGAGCCGCTCGATGTCAAAGCCGGCATCCAGCACAGCCTGCTCCACCTCCTCCCTCTTCATGGGCACGCTGGAGAACTTGAGCTTCCCCACCATGTAGTACGAGACATTCAGCGTGACTATGGTCACCAGGTGGCCGCCTGGCTTGAGCAGCGAGGCGAGGTTGCAGAGGGCAGCACGGTAGGCGTCCAGGCTGCTGCAGGCGCACTCCATGGCCAGCAGGGTGAGCACGCAGTCCACAGGAGGCAGCACCACGGGGGCCAGCGGGTTGGCCAGGTTGACATCACACTTGAGCACCCGCTTCACCGTGGCCCTCAGCTTCTCTGCCTTCTCCTGCCAGCGGCCACTGCAGAGAGAGGGCAGGGCTCAGGGAAGGCAGGCTGTGAGGGTAATTCTGTCTCCCGCAAGCAGCAGATGGGGTGACCTCTGGATACCCCAAAATAGCTGTTCCTGAGTCCCTCTGTGACCTGACAGTGGCTCTTCCCCAATCTAGGCCTCAGTTTCCCCAGCAGGAAAATGGTCTGGGAGAGTGGTCCAGCACAGTGGTAGGAATCCCCCACTCTATTCCAGTGAGCCTTCTTCGCTTGATCCCCAGGAAGGATAAAGAGCCTTAGAATTCAAACGGTATGGCTGGATGGGTGGATGAATTCATCACTTTGCTATAGATGGATAGATGGATAGAGTCATCCTAAAAATATAATATTGGGGCTGGAGTGGTGGCTCAGCAGTTAGGACGCTTGCCTGGCATGCGCGAGGACACAAGTTCAAACCCCAGCACCACGTACACAATGAAGTCTCCGAGCAACGAAAGCCATGTGAAAAACTAAATAAAATTGATTCTGTCTTTCTCTCTCTCTCTCTCTCTCTCTCTGTCCCTCTCTCTTAAATATATATTTATTTAATTTAAATTTATATATATATATATAATATTGAGTGATGAAAAGCAAATCCTGGAAGGTAATGTGGAGCAAATCACTGTTAGAAAATTCAAAAGTGGTAAAATAGCAGATGGCTTAGATATACATAAATATGTGATATAAATTATTTTTGCAATAAGAAATATGTAACCCATATTAGTGATTATCTCAGGTGGGTGGACAGGGAGTTTGGAGGGGGAAAGTACAGGTCAGCCTTCCCTGTGCATCAGGCTGGTGGTGGGCCCACCCCACAGAGTGGCAGATGGAGACATAGAGGGGAGGGAGAAGGAGGGAGGGAGGAAGGAAGGAAAGAGAAGGGAAAGAGAGGGAGAGGGAGGGAAGGAAGGAGAGAGGGAGGGACGGAAGGGCCCTGTCACCTGGTCTCTGGTGGTCATACTTGGCTGTCACACTGCAACACAGTCCTGTGATTCTAAAACTCAGAGGTCCATCTACTCTGTCACCACCCCAAGTCCTCTGGTCCCATCCTTGAGGGTCCTGCTGCCCTGAATATGTCAAGGACAACCTAGAGAATGGAGAGCCCTCTGACACAGGGGGTTGAGGCCCATCCAGGGACCCTCCCAAACCTGTGTCCCTACCTGTTCCCTTCCAGCTCCGCAGGCAAATTTCAGCACTGAGGTCCAGTCATGGGCCCCTGGCTTCTTCCACAGCCACTTCTCTAGCTCCTCCCGGTTGCGGTTGGTGAAGTCGGAGAGCGTGATGTCCCCGAAGCTCTCACAGGCGGCCAGCACTTGGTAGATGGTGGGGCCTGAGCCAATGTCAATCAGCGTGTCCCCCCGAAGACCCCTGTGAGAGGGAGAGGGACCACTGAGGTTGATATGGGGCAGGTAGTGCAGGTAAAAGAAATGAGAACCGAAGGAGACAAAAGTGTGTGGAGGACACACGCCCATCTTCCCCAAGGGGCATCAGTGCCAAGCACAAGGGTTTTCAAGGCATAGCAGCTTCCAGAAGTTTAGGACCCAGGCTACGCATGTTACATAAATTCATTTCCGCCCAGTGTGGCAACCACTCCTGTCATTTCTGTTTTATAGGTTAGAAAACCGAATCTGAGAAAGGTTGAATGATTAGCCCAGTATCTCCACTGGGATCTGGAACCCCAGACCCTGCTCATTAGAAGATTCAGGCTGGAGTGGCTCCAGGTACCTGCCCTTTAACTTTCAGGCTTCCTGGACATCAGCCTTACCTAGGTGGGTTCCTTGGCAGGGGCCCGGGAATGCTGAGGGAGATGACCTGGGAGCCGGGATAGCTGGGATGAAGCAGGACTCCCAACATCCCGCCAGGGCCAGGTCAGGGCACCTCTGTTCTCTGATTTCTGCTTTCCCCACCTGCCTGCTCCACCTGGCCCTGTAGCCTGCAGGTCCTTTCTTGCCCCTGGGCACCAGGCAACTCTCCACCACTGTCCGCCAGCCAAGTACCCAGAGTGAGAACATAGTTGTAAACCCAGAGGACATGACCAAGGACAGGTACTTATCATGGGTCTACCTTACAGATGGTTCAGACAAGGGAGCTGGGACAGAGGGCCCTGCTTTGTGACAAGGCTGAGAGCCCACTCCACACTCCCCAGGTAGGGCTCTCCCCACAGTCACAGCCATTCCAGGTGCAGTGCCATCCCGACCTCACTGCAGTCACAGGTTGCCCTTGACTTCCTCAGGCCTCAGACCAGGACTGGACTTGATAACGGAGAGCCTTCCCCACCCACCCATCTCCTCGAGGCCATCCAGGGTCTTCAGGAGAGCAGTCTGGGAGCTGCGAGGTACTGGGTCCTCCCCTGCATGTCCTGAGCCCTCGGCCTCACACAGCCCCTCAGCAGACCCAACATCTAGGAATAAAGTTGCCCATAGAGAGGCTCAGGGTCCCACCCCACCCCATGTCTGCAGCCCTGAGAGGAATCTGGGCTCCCCCAGAACACTTGTCTCTGTGTCTCCCAGCCAGGGTCCCTGGAGAGAGGCTGACAGGCAAGGGCCACCTCTGTTCACCTGGACCGAAGGTCTTGTGGAGACACTCCAGGTTAAACTTGATCATCTCAGCCTCGGGAGAGGAGCCATCCTCAAAGTTGTAGTAGGTGGCCAGGTAGTCCCCAGGTAGGAAGTACTTCTGGTACACATCACCCCCAGTGAAGCTGCCCTCCATGGTGGCCCCGAGCTTGAACTCCTTCTGCCTGCCTGTCTGCCTGCCCAAGCCTTATAAGGGCTCAGAGTCCCAGACTCCACCTCCCAAATTCCTGAATCCTCTCTTTGCTCCTCCCATGTCTGCCTGTCTTTGAGTTTCCCTTTCTGGAAGGATGCAGAAGGGATGGGGACCTGCACCACTCCACCACATTGACACGCCTTACCTGAAACTCTTCTAAACCCAGAGTCATGATGGCTGTGGCTGCCTCCTATGGGAAGTGAAGTATGTCACCACGGGTGATTGATGGTGCCCAGCCCTGGGTGCAGCTCTCGCCTGTATGCAGTGGGGCAGGTGCCAGACTCCCATTTTCCCATCTGTGTGCCCACTTCACTGGCTCACTGGCTGTGAGAACCAAAGGCATCTCCCCTTGGGTCCCAGGTGTCCTGGGCCTGAGCACACAGGGAAGTCCCCATCTGGACCCTGGTAAGCAGGGCTCAGTGGTTCTCTCCAGGTCAGGCCGAGAGCATAGCTCCATGCACCCCTATCCTGCTTGAGATCAGAGTTCAGACTCAGGAGTGGGAGCAGAGCAGGTGACACTCCCTTGGCCCCATTGGGGGACGGCACTGTGAGATCAGAAGTTGCCCTCAGTCCACATGGCTGCAGGCAAGAGACTGTCAGGAGTCTAGGCTTCCTGGCCATGCACTCACCATAGGACTCTGGGTACATGAACCCCTGCGCCTCAGTGTTCTTCCCTTTAAAATGGGAATGGGTTGTAAAATTTCCCTCAGACAGAAAAACTCAGCCTCCTTTTAAATTTTTTTTTATTTTTTTATTTTATTTTTATGTTTTTATTTTTTTGGACCAGGAAACATCTCTGACTTGGCCACAAACCAGACTGAAATGAATCTGCCATGCTGGAGGTTTGGTCCAGCTGCCCCGGAAATGGGAGGGATAAGAATGTGTTGTTGTGGTTTTAAGGAAACAAACAATCTGACTCCCAGAGAACCCGACAGCCTGCAGCCTCCACAGAGGCAGGATCAAGCAGAGGTCACTTGCTCTGGCTTCCCAGGGAGCTCTGGGACCATGACTGAGCCTGCAGGAAACTGCTGTGCTCATGTTACATACCCCAAGGAGAGTTTACCGAAGGGTCAGTATTAACAAAGATGCCAGCAGCGCTGAAGGAAGCTACCAGGTGCCTGTGTTAGTCAAGGCTCCCTGGAGAAACAAAAGCAACAGGAAGTGTACACAGAGAGAAAGGGTTTGTCTTAGGGAACTGGCTCTCAGGACTATCAGGCAAGCAAGTCCAGATCTGCAGGGTGGCTGCAAGCTAAACACCCAGAGAAGAGTTGATATCACCCTTCAAGTCTTAGGACCACCTGCTGCAGAAGGGTCTCCTGCTTGGGGAAGGTGGTCTTTTGTTGTATTCCGGTCTTCACCTGAGTGAATGAGACCCACCCACCTTAGGGAGGGCAATCGGTTTTACTCACCGTCCAATTGGCTTAAGTGTTACTTTCATCAAAAACTACCTCACAATAACTATGATGTGCTATTAAAAAAAAAAAACAACCTCAAAATGCAAGTTGACCACACATCTGGCTGGACATCATAGCCGAGTCAAGCTGACACATAAAATGACTTTTCACAGTAACTCAGGGCTAGTGGCAGAGAGCAGCCATTATCCCCCTACACCGGAGCTATGTAGAAAAGGTGTCCTGCAGCAGACAGACTAAAGAATAAATGCCCAGTCCTCCCTGTCTTCCCTCCCTCCAACATCCCAGAGTCCAGTGAAAACCAAGAGGGCAAGGGGGCTGCAGATGGGGTCTCAGCCTCCTGAGGCTCCCAGCTGCTGGTGGAGGAAGGAGAGTGGATGTTGAGAGGCACAGATGCCCAGGAAGCATCCCATTCCCATTTGCAGAATCCAAGTGGGAAAAGTGTGGACCATCTGGGAAACGCCTAGAGCCCTGCAATGGGATAGGGTGACTAGGGCTCTTTGCAAGGTTGGGGGAGATCACCCTGCTCAGAGCGATTTGCCGGCTGCAATGGGACGTCCTTAGAGGGTCACAAGTCACCCTCCTGCTGCCCTGAGAAGGGAATGCAAACTACTCCTCCTCCCCCACCCCTTGGCAATCCAGAGCCTCCACCTCTGCCTCTGCCCTGCCTGTCCACCACCTCCTCCTTCTGCATCCTAACTCACATCCTGATCCCAGGGTAGTCAGGGGTCCTCAGGGCAGCCCATCTGCTCAAAGTTATATCTCTTCCAGGTGTATTCTAGAAAGGGGCTTTTAGCCTTGGGACCTTTGATGTTTTGGACCAGATAATATTTGTTGGGTATAGATGCTGAACAGTGTGTGGTAGGATTTTTAGCAGTCCTGGCCTCTGCCCAATACAGGTCAGCAGCACCCAGTTCCCAGATGTCACAACCAAGAACATCTTCAGTCATTACCAGAGGTGCCCTGGAAGGAACAACTGCCCCAGCAGATAACCTCTGTCCTGAGGTCTGCCCTCACCCACTGGACAACATACTTCTCATGACAGGCAGTTTCAGTCCCTTTTAAGAATGTATACATCCTTTTAGGCATCTTTTTAGTTTTTATTTTTGTTTGTTTTGTTTTGAGGCAGGGTCTCACCAAATTTCCCAAGCTGGCCTCAAACTTGTGAACCTCCTGCCTCAGCCTCCCCAGTAGCTAGGACTGGCATCTCTCTATACCATGATTTTTTAAAATAGCATAAGGAAATTTCCATTCAGAGGATTTTTGCTGTAATCTTAAGCAATTGGACAAATTTCAAGAAAATGAGGCCACCTAAAAAGTCAGCCAGATGAGCAAAAATCAGTCTCCTCCCATTTAGGAAAACCAGAGTCCCAGCAGGACACACTCTCTGTGACCTCTGTTATCTGTGTCCCTGTTTGACTGTGCAGAGGGAAGAGACAAGAAACTCATAAATATGGACAGGACCTGTTTTGTCTGATGAGTTTTGCAAGCCTCACCTTACCCCAAAACCCAAAATAAAGGTTCTGTATCTTTGATATGTTTTCTAAAAGCCGTATCAACCACAGACGTCACAAGATTTTACAGATGCCGTTACTTCTGCGTGGTGATCACGGCTCAGGGTGGAAAGGATTTTCTAATTTTATAAGTAAGCCCACAGGGAAGGAAACGACAGAGTCATCATTCTGTTTCCAATCTTATCTTATCGTGTCAAATTATATTTTTATGGAAAAACTAATCAAATATTAGTCCTAAAAAATTAAAAGGAAGAAAAAACCCATTGTTCTCCTTTTGGGAGAATAATTTAGCAATTATTTGCCTAAGTGACGTGTACTAAATTATTTATAAGTTTTCAAACCTCCGCTCAGTCATCTCCCATGTAGGAATCCAATCTAAAGCCGGCATCCAAATCAGAAAAAGCGAGTGCCCAAGGACACTGATTATATCATATACAATGGAAAGTCGTGCGTTGTCTACCTGCCGACCATGAGAGAAGCAGCCTCATTGAAGTCAGCGTTACTGAGCGGCCCCCAAAAGCTGTCAATTCCAGAGCCTGAACAGCGGTGGAGAAGGGACATGGGCTCAGTGCAGGGAGAGCAGTGCAGGCCCCAAGGGCACCCGCGGGAGATGACAGCCCAGCAAAGTGTTTGCAGCAAACGCATGCAGATGTGACGTGAGAAACCCTGGCACAGATGGGTGCACACAACGCCACCCACCATTTCAACCCACCGGAATGCTGTCGCACATTAGGTAGAGGGCTAATTTTATTGTATCCCAACTGGAAGGCAACTACTATACAATTGACGCTTTGCTCACTGAATGAAAACACCCCAGAGTCCAGGCCCCCTCCACCTCAGAAGAGGGAGAAGTTTATATGTAACACAACCCAACGACAAGAATTAGGGTGAAAGATGGATTGAAATTTATATCCCATGGAAGTGCTTTCTCATGAAATAGAAAAGCTGAAAATCAATCTTGCTGACACCTTTAGTTCTGGGTGACAGGACTGCTCAAGGTGCGGTGGCCTCCGTGCCATCTGGGAACTGGAAGGATAGACAGACTCTCAGAAGCAAGATCTGTGTCATCACCGGGTCGCTGGGTGATCCTGGGTGGTCGAGCATGTGAGCAGCACAGCTGAGGGACAAAGACGGATGGGAGGCAGACAGCTTTGGTGGGCAGAGGGTGCTCTTGGAGTTGGCTCTGGGCCTGAGCCCTGGCATTTGAATCTGGACCTCATCATTGCTGCCAGGCTCTGTGACAAGGCCAGCCCTTTCTAGTCGCTAAGGGAGCACGTCGGAATCTACTCTGCAGACTCGCAGAGATGACAAGAGACACCTGGCATGCAGTTGGCGCTCAGTAAGCATCAGGGACTCCCATCCAAGGGGTCTTTCTTTTTTTTTTTTTTTTCAGGACTGAGGACCGAACTCAGAGCCTTGCGTGTGCTAGGCAAGCGCTCTGCCACTGAACTAAATCCCCAACCCCCCCAAGGCGTCTTTCTTGACACCACTCTTATGACTGTGAGGGCAACTTGCCACCACACCAAAACCTAGTGATCTGGCTCCCACGCACCAGGCTTGTCCATTTACAAAACATCCTAGAGTTTGTGTTTGACAACACTTTTTTTTTAACGTAAAACTTTACTTCGAGATCAGCAGATTTCCATGCGGTTTTAAGAAGGTGAGGGAGAATCTAGGTACCCTCTCCCCAATTTCCCACAATGGAAATGTATTTCCAACCAATAGTACAAGATCACAAGCAGGGTATCGACACCGGTACAATCTCCTGATCTCACTCAGCTTTCCCGGTTTCACGTGTGTGTGAGTGCACGTGTTGATGTGTGAGCGGGGTTTGGTGCAATCTTGTGAAGTCCTTTTCATGTATAACAACACTTTTTATATTTCTCCAAACATGGGGCCTCACATGATTTTAAAGGTCCCTGCCTATGTTTGCTCCTGCACTGATCAAAGAGAAAGATCAATTTTGGCAAGTAGATAAAGTAAACAAGGTTAAACGCTGCGGGAACATTTGATAAAGATAAGGACAGGCTGTTTTCCAGGGCAGCCTCGCTGACCCTGGCCGAGGAAAGCTTGGCCATCTCTGGATCCTGTTTTTTCACCCTCAGGGATCCTTCCTCTTTGATTCTTTCTTGTTTTTCAACCAAATCCCAAGAATGAGGCATGTTGACCCCGTGTACCTTGTTGTCTCTCTCTCTATCTCTGCCTCCATGGGGCATTTGTGACCTTCTGTGATTCCCCCCCTCCCACAATACAAGCTACAATCAAAACCGCCTCCCATGAACTAGGCGGGAGAATAAATACCCTGTCGCATTCTCATGCTTGATAATTTATTAAACAGATAAACTTCAGCCAGAAAATCCAACCCCGAGGCTCTGACTTCATCTGTGTGGATCTGAGCCCTTGCTGAGAGGAAGGGCCTGGCCAAGGAGTTGGTGAAAGAGTCTCCTAGTGGAAGAGTCTGGGAGAGGGAGGCTGGCATGCTGGGGCAGCAGGAAGGGCAGATGTGGCGGGATCCCAGTCAGCATGGAAGGCAAGCTGTATGCAGGAGGAGAAGACTGTGAGAAGGGACTGAGCCCCAAAGACAATCTGGCCACCTGTCACATCTTCCACTCAGGCAGGTGGGGGAAGAACCTTCCAAACCTTCTCTGCAGGTGAGGGGTGAATTCCTATCAGGAAGAGGAGGGGCTGCACCTGACAGGGTAAGCTGCTGGTGGTGACAAGAGGGCCTCCACTCCAGGCCACTGAGCAGCAAGGATGTTGCAGAGCAGCCCCACCCCGCCTGACTGCCAGGCAACCCACAGCGCCTCTGCCAGGTGACAGCCCAGCTAGATCTGCAGCCTTGGAGGCCAAGGCTGGGCTGGAGTCTGTGGCAATCTGCCTCAGTTTCTTCACCTGTAAAATGGGGAGGGTAACCTCAGACCTGTGGGGCTTCCAGGCCCGTGCTAGAGAAAGACAAGAGATCAGATGTGGGCACACTGCCTGCTGTCTGTGCCTCTGCCTGCCTCCTCTGTTGAGAGGCCCTAAAATAAGGCTTTGTAGCCTTTGTGGCCTTTTGAATCCCATGAAATTTTTTGTACACACAAACACATACAAGCACACACGCTCATAATGTTTTATAGAAAATGAAGAGAATTTGTGGCTATCCAAAACCAAACCAGAGCACTCATTTACAAATCCTTGCTCAGGTGCATCAGCATCAGGAGAACCAGTAGATTAGCTCTTAAGTTCCTCAGTAAACTCAAGGGGAGAATGAGGCTCAGTACGGGAAAGAGGGAGAAGGATAGCCAGCCCAGGTCAGACAGCCAACAGTAACAACAGCAAAACTAAATTTTAGGTGATTTAGGACTGCCATGCACAGTTGGGCAGGGTGTGCACTGCACACACCTAGGGGCTGTTCAGTCTTTCCAAAAATTTTCCTAATCATGCAATAGATGCCAAGTAAGATGTATCAAGTAACATCCATAGGAACACAGAGGATTCCCCCAAAATCTGAGACTTCCTGATCAGGGATGTTGGCACCCGGTTTGACAGACAGACAGTGGATATTAAGGGAAACAGGAAGAGGGAGGAAGCAGGGATTAGAGGGTGCACACTGAGCGTTGCCTTTCTGTCCTAATTCCTCAGCACATTCCTTCCTCCTCTGATTGGCTGAGCCGGCTACAACCCACTTGCTCAGCCTCATCCAAGAGTCTGTCTCTGATTGCTTCCCCACTGTTTCAAACCCAGGTCAGAACGCCCTTGGAAATAAACCAGTTTCAACAGGAAGTCAATCTTCATCTGTCCAGAACGCCAGAACTTCCCCTACCAGGTCCCTGTGAGCCCCCACCAGCACTTTGGGCCAGCAGAGGGGCTTGGGGTAAAGGCTGGGCTATGCTCCCTCTCTCCAGCTTCACTCTGCTGAGCCCAGGTAAGTCTGGTACCCCACATGGCCCAGAGGCCACTCAGAGGCAGGTGCAGGCCTCCTCCCTGAGCCCCCTTGGATGGGGAAGGGAGGGCTTGGGTTTCTTCTCCATCTGTCACAGTGGGGCGTGGAGCCGGGTGTCCCCTGGGCCCTGCCCTTCCTGTATCCTGCAGGAGGGGTTTAGGGGACATCCTGGCAGGCATTGGCGCTGGACCCACCATCTGCCAGTTGCAAGGTCTATGAGACCTTTCAGGATCATGGCCATGGGCACCGAGCAGAACATGTGGGAGCTGGAGAGATGGCTGAAGAGGCAGCCAGGGGCCTAGGACTGGGCCCCAGCCATGCAATGTGTGTGAGCTGAAGGGAGACAGGTACCAGCAGGCCCATGCTGCCGGGGCCCAGCCCCAGCTGAACTCGGATCCCCCAAGGAAAAGTGGAGTCGGCGTGGAGGAACAGCTTGAACCTCCGGGACAAGTTGCAAGCAGACACAGTTCCCTGCTTGAGCAAAATGCCGCCTGTTCTTTATTGTTGGACACTTTTATACAGATGTACAAACAAGGCATTCATTATCAGCTTCATTGTACAATCATTTTTTCAGTTTCCCAGTAATCTTAAAGCATTAACCATTAGTACAATTTATGTCCTCGACCTCCCCACCACAATGACCATATGTAAGTATTTGGTTTAACTGATTTAGAGCATCAGACATAAACTTACTTAAAGCATCAGCCATTAGTACGATTCATAGCCTCCACCTCCCCACCACATTGATCGTATTGTTTCGAACCTGCTTTCACAAGGGACGGAGTCCAAACACTGCCCCAAATTCTGCCTCCCTAAATTCCTCCAGAGGTTTCTGCAGACTATTACCTCACTAGATAAGAGAGGCGCTTAAAGATCACTGCACTGCATTAGTCTAGAAGCCCTACCTGAGCATAAATGAAAAGTTTCTTAATTAGCTAGACTATGGTATAGGCTCTTACAACTCCTATACCTAAAAACTATTTTGTTATCGTCACCTCACTGGATACTCCATAGCTGTCCTAGGTCCTATAAATGTTACTCCTATAAAATATCTGTGCATCCTAATTTATGGGCTAAAAGGTTAAAGCCTAACCTCTACAGAGGCAGAAAGGGTAAACACGTCTTAATTGCTGCTAAGGAGTTAACACTCAACCTCCACTAAGCCAGGGAAGGCAAACATGTCTTATTTACTGCTGAGGAGCTAAAGCTCATCCTCTGCAGCAGGAAAGGTTAACATGTCTTTCTGTACATGTTTTACGTATACTGTTTCTTTGTTCCTTAGTTCTAATGATTTTGCTTTCTATATCCAATTTTGTTTTGAAGTCAGTAAAGCTTTGTTTTCCATGATTTCTATATGTGTTCTAACAAGTATCCTTCTCAACAATCAGTTGTCTAAGCAATAGAATTCTCCTAACAATCAGAGAGTTTCAGTATGAGCAAATTCTCAATACATATAATTATTAAAACACAGCCAATTCCTAGAAGGGATGGTTTTGGCAATCTCCAGGGCTGGCTTTGCCTAGCCCATCCCCAAGCCTGGACTTTGTCAGACAGAACTTCGGTGGACATTGCCTCCTCCACCATGCCACCATGCCTGCCACCATCTTCTCAGACAAGGCACCCCATCCCCATGAGACAGAACGCAAACCACCAGCCTGCCCCTATCCATCCCTGCACTTCCTCCTGATCCGCTTGCCTCTCAAAAGCCCATGTTCCCTCCCTCAGGGTCATTCCCTCCTGGAGCTGCCTAAGGTTACCTGATCCACTCCCCACTTCTTTGTACCCTCAAGCTGACAGTACCAGCTTTAGTCTCACTTCCTCCTGGAAGCCTTCCCTGATTGCTCCAGCCCACAGTGACATTGTGGTTCAACTCCTTGAATCTAGTGTTGGGATGTGAGAAAGACTTGTCATGGAAAGACATGGGCTGCACAGAATCCCTCACACTTGTCCCTTTGGCACTCTTGCTATGCTCCACAGAGCAATGGCATGGGCCCCATGCAGGCACTGTTCACTGTACCCACTGGAGTCCTGGGGGAGACCAGCTCCCGCTCTGATTGCACATCTGGGGAAACGGAAGCCCCGACCTGGAGAGTGGCCGCTAGCCCACTTCAGAGTAGAACAAAGATGGGAGTTTCCCACCTGGCTAAAGCCACCAAGGATGAGAAGGGCACAAGAGTCCTATCCTCGCCTTGGGCACAGCCTGGAGCCCAGGGCTGGCTGCAGGTCTCTAGGCACAGGGACCTCAGAGTCCACCCAGCCCGGGCTTCTTTCCTTCCGCCATCATCCAAGGGCACGTGCTGGGGACTGGGCCCTCCTCTAGGTGCTGGGGGACCATAGGAATAGGACAGTCTTGTCCCATGGAGCTCATCCTCCTGCAGAAAAGGCAGCCACCACCAAACTAGAAAGAGAGAGAGAGACAGACACAGGTGAGGGGAGAACAAAGACTCCACTGGGCAGAGCCGGGGATTCCGGGCCAGGATGGCGGCTCTCCTGACAGCGAGAGCGGCTGGCGTGAAGAGAGAGAGAAAGGACAGGAGGACCCGGGAAGGGCATGTCAGGAGCGCACAGCCAAGGCAGAGGCCCAGCAATGACACGTGAGAAGGAGGCTGCGTGGGGCAGATGGAGAGGAGGTTGTCAGGCATCAGAGAGGGTGGCTGAGACCACATCCTGGGGGCCTTGAAGACCATGTGAAGCAGTGAGGGTGATGTCATGTGTCTCCAGGGCACAAGAGAAGGGAGGTTGTGATGGAATCTGTACGGTTTTTAAAGAACTGCTGATCACCCCAGCAGAGGATGCCCTGGAGACTCAAGAGCAGAACTGGGTGGGGCAGGAGGAGGTGGTGGCCACCCTCCAGGGCAGAGCTCAGGGTGGCTCTACATAGGGGTTCAGAGGTGGCCAGGGTCTGGAATCACTTTGTGGGTGGACCAGCCACTTGCTGATGGTGTGGATGGGAAGGGATGTGAAGAGTCAAGGGTGTCCCTAAGGCTTTTGGCCAGAGCCACAGGAAGGATGGAGGTGCCAGCCGCAGGAAGGACATGGTAGGTGCAGGTTCTGGGCAGCAGGTGCATTGTCTGGGCTGAGCAACATGGCAGGAGCTACCCGAATAATGTGGAAGTAAAAGTGCCGTGAGCAATGACTGGACAAGTCTGGGCCTCCAGGGTGACTGCGTGGCTGGGAATGTCACTGAGCCTCCAGGGCATGGCTGAGATCTTGGAGCAGCCAAGTGCAGATGGGAGGAGACACTGTATCCTGAGGTCAGATCCAGGAGGAGGCAGCTGACGGAGGCTGCAGGGGAGGACCACAAGCATGCAGCCCTCCAAGATACCAAGGAAAGGCCGTGTTTCTGGAAGCAGTGAGCTCACGGCGTGCTTGAAACTGGAGACACCTTGCTAAAGATGAGCCATGCATAGAGGGGCGGACACCACACAGTTCCACGTGTGTGACAATTCCACAGCAGGCGAATTAGCAGAGACAGAGGTAGATGAGTGATCACCAGGGCTGCAGGGAGGGGACTGAGCCCTGGGAGCCGTTGTGTAAGCAGGGGGCTTTTACATGGGGTGATGAGAAAGCTTTGGGAACAGTGGTCACAGCATCGCACCATTGAGAGCTCAGTCAAACCACTCAGCAACACCTTTTAAAAAAAAGAGAGAGGCACAGTGAGAGAGAGAGAGAGGGAGAGAAAGAGAGAACCAATTTTATTTAGTTCTTCATGTGGCTTTCCTTGCTCTGACACTTGGTTGTGTACGTGGTGCTGGGGTTCAAACTCACGTACTCGTGCATGCCAGGCAAGCGCCGTAACCTCTGAGCCACCGCTCCAGCCTGCTCAACAACACTTTTAAAAATGATCAAAATGGCAAGTTTTGGAATATGTACATGTATACAACTTTAAAAGTTAATAGCGGAATATGGCTAAAGCTATTGCATTGTTAAAAGGAAGGAGATGGAGGAAGTATAGGTCGAGAGACGAACCTCATGTCAGATTCACTGCCACCTACAGCTGCATAGACTTCAGCAAGTCTGTGCCTCAGCTTCCTCATCTGTGTAGGGAGGCAAACATTATCTCAAAGAGTCACTACCCAGGGAACGGTGGTGGGGCTGGTGATAATCATACTGGTTATATTTTTAATGGATTATAATTATCATTTTTATCATTTGTTGTATTTGTTATTTATCAATTGGTAATTATAGTTGTAATGATCCATGACCCTCCCCATAAGAGCAGGTGGCAGAAGACGGAGGCCTGGCCCAGAGGACAGTTACACAGTGGCTGAAGTGCAGCGTGACCCAGCTGCACCCACTCAGGTCAGCCCAGGAGTTCCCAGTGACGGCCAGCTAACACTGCTGGCTTTGGGGAGCACCCCTCCCTACATAGACTCATACCAGTGGCCATGCAGGGCCTGGCCAACCTGCTGAAACTGGGTGGGCACCTGGTCACCATGGCCACCCTGTGCTTACAGCACTATGTGATGGGATCCAAGAAGTTCTTCAGCTCCACTTGGAGGAGGAGATGGTGGAGAAGGCCAGGCAGGAGGCCAGAGGCCAGGTGCTGAAGTTCCACCACCAGCCCCCTGATGCTCCAAGGCCCACTCCATCAATGAGGGCATCTCTGTGGTTGCACACAAAGGCCCCAGTATCTGAAGCCAGCCCAGCAGAGGAGAGCCTGCTCCCCACAGGGGTCACAGCCAACATTTCTAGAGTCTTGCTCTGCGGCCCCCTGAGCTACGGTACTGGTCCCAAGGCCTCAGGGGGAAAAGCAAGGGCCCTTCCTACACTCAGCCCAGGGATCTGAGTATAGATCACTCCTTCCTCATTGCCCTGCAGCAGAGATGATGAAACTAAAATAGCCTAGCTGGATACCCTCTTGGTCTGACTTCCAGAAGCAAATCGTAATTTGAGAGAGGATCCTGTGGAACATCAAGAGGAGCATGGGAAGGAAAGAAGAGGAAGACGGCAGCCAATCAGGTGGGCATCGCCAAACCCTTCCACCATGGGCAGCCGGAGCTCAGCCATGCTCTGTGGACAGGCTGTGGGGTTCCCCACCCAAGCGGCCAGGTCACGGATCTGCACCAGCCCCTATCACCATGGCTGGGGGCAGCTGATGGGTGCTGTTAACACCCCAGCATTTTCAGGCTGCCCCGGAGAGGACTCCAAGACCTGCAGCTGCTGGCCACAGGGCCCTGCATGCTGAGGGGACAGGGAAGAGGGGTCGACTGTGTCGGCAACAGGCATGAAATGGGCCCCTGGCTAGAGAGTGAGGCTAGTTTTGGGGCAGCCTGCTCCCTTGAAGAAAGGAAAAGGACTCAGATTCCCAAAGCCAAAAGCACCTTCCAGAGTGAGATGACTTCTAGACCAAGCTCTTTCCCGCTTGTGTGGGGAGGCCCCCATCTGGGAGGGGAGGGGACTGACTACATAAGATGGCTGTGAGTTATCAAAGAGCATTGAGGTTTGAACCCCTGTCCAGGTAATGATAAGCCTGGTGGCAATGGTCCCAAGAAGTGGTCAGCTGACTTCAACTATGGGGCAGGGAGTCAGATTGCTCCACCCATGTGGCCAAGAAAGTAGGCTTGACCTCTGGGAGACCTAGGGGTCACATCTCTAGGACGATCACAAGGTTATTACATCTCTGCACATCACAAGGTCCTTCCTCAAATGACAGATTCCATTTGAGCCAGATCCTGCATGGGCTCACCTCCTCTCTCTGGGATGTGGGAGATGTCTGCATTTCTCCATCCAAGCCTGGCCATGTGGAGCCCCCCACTGCTCTCTGAACTGTGGTGAGGCCCCTCATCAGTCTGTAAGCTCAGTGTGCCAAACCAATACAATGATGTCAACCTGAAACCTAAGCCCAAGGGATGAGAGCCCAGCAAGGCGATGACACCCCACAACATAGCTCATGTCCTGCCACCATGCCCTAGGGCTCTCGGAATCAGTCCGTGACCTCCACCTGCATGTCCTTGCTTCGGAGGGCTCCTCTCTGAGCAGCTTCCACAGGTGTACAGGAAGAGCAGTGCTGGGCATGAGGGCTGAGCCAGCACTCTGCCCCAAGGAAAGGACAGCCTTGTCATCCTGCTGCTAACAAAGGTTTCCAAACTGCCTCTTTCATATTCTTGGGGGACTCAGAAACTTATGTCGGAAGGCAGTAACAAGTCAGTCTTTCTCCCACCTCACTACAACTTCAGTTCTGTCCCCAGGTCCTGCAGCAGATGTGGCATTGGAGGCAGCAATGAGTCCTCATGACCAGCAGA
>PVKS010015543.1:0-45811 GCA_004027875.1 Aplodontia rufa | reverse complement strand
CTGACCTATGGGGGTCAAGACTTTGTGGGGAGACATGTAGCACAGCTGGAAAGTCCTGTGCTGAGAGTCTGGCTTGAGGTTGCAGCTCTGTAACCTAGTGAAGTTTATACTCTAAGGATTTAATTCACCTCTGGAAGTCATGAAGAGTTTCTTTTCCTAGTCCTACCAATGTCATGGGCTACACAAATGTAAACTCAGAAAGAATTTAAAAAAGCAACCTTAAAAATAGAAGTGGGCAGGGCACAGTGGTACATGCCTGTAATCCAGCCCAGTGGCTCTGGAGACTGAGGCAGGAGGATAGCAAGTTCAAAGTCAGCCTCAGCAATTTACTGAGACCCTGTCTCAAAATAAAAAATAAAAAGGGCTGGGGATGTGGCTTAGTGGCTAAGTGCCCCTGGGTTCAAGCCCTGGTACCAAAAAAAAAAAAAAAAAAAGACTTGGCCTAGGAGTGTTTCCAGAGTTGTCCTTTCCAACAGCATTTGCTTTGTTTGGAGCGTCTTCCGAATCATGTGGATGGTAAAGGGTGGGTATTAAATTTTAAGCTAACGGATGTCTTCAGAAGCATAGGAATCTGAGTTCCTTGTAAGGTGCAACAGAGGAAACTGAGAAGGAGCATGGTGCTAGGAGGACCATTCAGAGCTCCTTGAGCCTTCCCCGTTTCCAAATGCACTCACTACCCAATATGATTATGATATACAGGTTGAGCATCTCTTATCTTAAATGCTTGGGGCCAGAAGTGTTTTGGACTTGGATGTTTTCTGATTTTGGAAGGTTTATATTATCATATCATATTATATTACATTATGTTATGATATTATATTTAATGAGATAAATGGGACCCAAGTCTAAACACAAAATATATTTATGCTTCATATGCACTTTATATACATTGCCTGAAGATAATTTCATACACTGTTTTTAGTGTGCTTGCATTTTGACCACAACCCATCACATAAGGTCAGGTTTGGAAATCTTGCACTTTTGCCATTTTGGAACATTTTAGATTGAGGATTTTCAGATTAGGGATACTCAGCCTGTAGTTATTAGTTTATAGAGGCGGTGGTAATAGCATGCGTTGGGAGTCAGATAGGAAAGGACAAACCCTGATCTATCTCTTTACTATCCAATGTTATCTCTCTCAGCACCAAGTGCTACTACATTTGACAGTAGCACTCACGGGACAGCAGGGATGTTCTGCGGGTTTCTTGAGCTCCTAATACAGCAGGTGTTCAGTGAATGTGTGTTGTTATTATCAGTATTATCATTTCCTCTCTTGGGGACCTCCAGTCTCCAGGCCCACATCCAATCTCCTCTCTCTCTCTCTCTCTACTAAGATGGTGATATGCAGTAAGGCTGCACCACCATCTAAACCATGATAGCCCAGGAGACAGGCTGATTCCTGGTGCCACCTCCCGCCCCATCAGGAGTCTTCTGGGTTGTTCCTTGCAGCACTCTCTTACCAACAACAGCCTCTGCTTCTCCAGGGACCTTCCCTACTGTCCCCTTCTTGGGTGCTTTGGTCTTATCTGTCGTGGTTCTTTTCTTTCTCTTAGACTTGTCAATCAACTCCTTCTCCTGAAGGTAAGAAATTAAGGAAAGGAACAATGAAACATGTAGGAAAAAAAAATCCATCAAGGAAAATCATATTAAACAAGGTGATGTAAGGGCTTAGAATGGGGTTTGTGTGGTTTCTGGATAAGCAGAAGAGTGAGTCTTAGAGAATATGGAGCCAGAGGGGAGATTTGAAGGTTGAGACTTTGATTTAAAACAGCTAGAATAGGGGCTGGAGTGGTGGCTCTGTGATTACAGCGCTTCCCTGGCACGTGCAAAAGGACACAAGTTTGAACCCCAGCATCATGTACGCAGTGCAGTGTCAGAGCAATGAAAACCACATGGAAAACTAAAAAAAATTGATTCTTTCTATCTCTCTCACTGTCCCTCTCTCTTAAAAAACAAAACAAAACAAAACAAAACAGCTAGAATAATTTCATAGGAGAAAAGAGGAAGAAAATACACTTTATGACCTGCTTCAGTTTTTGATGCCAAATCATGATCTACAGAGCTGAATCCAGTTGAAACAGTTTTTGCCTTTGATAGATTGGTGCTGCCATTAATACTGGTTAATGACTTCAAAGCAAAGTCAACTTTATTCCCTGCTGCATCATTTGCAAACTTTCAGGAAACCTCAGCCAAGTGACTAGAGCCATGTTGATCTTCACCTTTCCCCATGGGCTGACCCAATGTGGAGGAGGTTCCTCTTAGGATGGTAGAGTGGGGCCATGGTTACACACTCAGTACTTTTGTAGGAATTAGAGATGGGCCCCATCCTTCAGGAGGATGCTCCCTAATACTGAGGCAGAGCTTGGCATGCAGACCACAACTGGCTTTCAGCCACCTCTTGATCCCTTTGTCAGGTGCCCTTGTGTAGTGAGCAACCCACTTAAGTACATGGTAACCTTGGCTAGGGTGTTTGGACCAAGATCCTAGGTGTCTACACTCACATTGCTGATGCTAGCTGGTGCCTGCTGCTTGAATAATCTTGGTTCCGTCTTCCCTTCTCTTTCTCTTGGAACAGAAGTATCCACAGCACCCATCTTCTCTGGTGACTCAGGCCTATGTCCTGGAAGTCCTCTGTGCAGGTGCTGTCCCTCAGAATTGCTGCTTCTTTTAAAAGAGCAAACCAATAGGATCAAACTAAAGAGAAAAGTCTGGCAGTAAGGAAGAAAGTAAGTGGACAGGCACCAACAGAGCACCTGCTCCCTGCCGGGCACTGTGCGGGGCATTTGACATACTTGGTCAACTTTCTTTTCCTCAACAAATCCCTGGATAAGAGAAATTAGAAAGATTGGTCTTCACTTTGGGGGTTTCTTTGTGTTAAATCCTAAGACTTAAGGAGTGGGAGAAATAGCTTGCCTCTTTGTGGTTGCACATTTATGTTTATTAACTGACATAAAATGCTACAACTGAAATTTCTTCCATTAAAAGGCTTAGCTGGAAACAGAAAGTGACCTTTAGAAAAGTTTGTCTTAGGAATGTGCAACTACTGTGCATTCTTTTATCCCCTCCGAGTTTTCTTTTTGATCAAATCTAGCCACTGAAAGGTCCTGCAATGTTAGTTTATCTGTTGTAGAATTACTATCAATCCCTGTGCCCTGAGGATAACTGATTTGGGCCTGTGAGTAGGGCAGGCCCTCTAGATTGAAGTAGCCACAGCATCAGCAGGAAGTATTGTGGGCCTGCTGTGTGCCAGGCCTGGTTCTGGGCATTTTCTCTTTTTTCTAAATCAATATGATCACTGTGCTTTGCTTGCACAGGGCCTTACTGTGGAAACTTGAGAAATGTTTGTTGAATGAGGTAAATGGAATTTCCTGTAAATATATGAGTCTTTAAATCATTCAGTGTCACTCTATAAAAACTCATAGAAGTCTCCTTAGGATTTAGTGCTAGGAAAATCTTTCTTTTCCCCAAGGAACAGGTAGGCTGCAAATGAGCACCACAAACCTGATGGCGTGCTCTTTTTTTATTTCCCTTTCCCATTCAGGAATCTCTGCATTAAATCTGAAATTTAGGCATGATGACTATAATGGTTGTTGTGGGGGTTTTATGTTTTTTTAAAAATTGTTCTTCTGATTTAACAAAAATTCTTTTTGAGTCGTCCATCTTTTTGATGGTGGTTTGTTGTAGTAACCAAGTTTAAATACGTTGTGGGAAAAGATGGGTGTTGAATTCTTTTTTTTTTTAAGAAAGGGGCCAGTGAGAGAGAGAATTAATTTTTATTTAGTTTTTCATGTGGCTTTCATTCCTTGGACACTTTGTTGTGTACGTAGTGCGGGGTTTGAATTCGCATACTCGCACATGCCAGGCAAGTGCTGTAACTGCTGAGCCACCACTCCCGCCGAGGGTGTAGAAATTTTACAATGGAATTCCTTTTGCAGTTGCCTCAATCAACCAAATGCCCTTCTTCCTTGGTTCTTGGAAGTCAAAAAGTTTGACCTTACAATTCTGGGTTAGTGAAAGGCTTGTGGATGTCAGGGGTTATAGTTCCAGAAACAGGCAGAGATGGCCACACCAGCTGCTGTGTCCAAAGGGGGCTCAGGTCAAATGTGTGGGCCTGACTAGCTGACCTGCTGCCAAAGAGCTCCTAGTGAGCAAGCGAGGAGTGCATAGGAAGCGCTCACCACACGCTAGCAACTATTAGTTGTATAATTATTAATGTTACGAATGCTGAGAGGAGAAACCAAGCGTATTGATAGACTCAGCTTTCCAGGCATCTCTGTAGAGCTCAGGTATATGGAAAAATGGAAAAAGCTATTAGAGTTAAACTTCACTCTTCACCTACCCAGCCAAAGTATGTAGTTTAAGTGGGAAATTTATCACAGTGTAATGTTCCTGAGAAACTATTCCTTTTCATTCCGGCTGTAGCATGCTGTCAGATAAGAATGCTGATGCATCTCAGAAAAAAACATAACAAAACAAAAATCCAGAAACAAAATTAATTAAAAATAAAGAAAAATAAAAGCAAGGAAGTCCATGTTACAACTTTGAACACTCACATGTTTTTCACAGGGGTCTGGGTGTGCTCAGCCAAGGAAGCACTGAGGGGGTCAAAGGTCACACACCTTGTCTCTGGGTCTGTGAAAACACAGAAGATCCTTAATCAGCAAAGGACACAAGCAATTATCCTAAGAAGAGATCAGACATGGGGAAGTGTCTCTTTAGTGAGTAGTCAACAGTCTGCAAATTGGAACAATGACACATGCTACACCTAGAAAATTAGCAAATACTGCAGAAATCAGTAAGGGCACATGGCAGTGACATTGAAACTAGTATGAAAATATCTTTTGGGAAAGTAATAAAATAGTATGTATCAATAACCAGAAAAATGTTCTAGTCTTTGATTGGGATTCTCACTCCTGGGCATTTATCATAAGGAAATATTTCAAAAGAAGAAACAAGCTTTTTGTACCAATGTATTATTACATTATTGTTAATAATGAACAATTAGAAACAGCTCAACAAGGAAGACTTGAGAAATAATTTATGATGCATTACTTTTTTTTTAAGAGAGAGGCAATGAGAGAGAGAAAGAGAATTAATTTTATTTTTAGTTTTTTTTTTAATGTGGCTTTTGTTGCTCCAACACTTCGTTGTGTATGTGGTGCTGGGGTTCAAACCCATGTCTTTGCACATGCCAGACAAGCACTGTAACCTCTGAGCCACCATTCCAGCTCCTATGATACATGCCTTTGACACTTAAGATTAAGGTTAAAAAGATAAATAAGCAACATGGAAAGAATTTGTGATACAATGACAAGTAAAAATATGGAGTATAGAATAGTGTGCTAGAGCTCAGTAAAACCTGGATGGATAAGGACCAGAAGAGAAAATAAAAAGGAAATAATATGTTAGATTGGGAGGTTCATATATATACTTAAAGTTTTTCTTAAAACCCCAAAGTGGTTGTAACATTGAAAAGCAAACTGATTTAAAAAACAAATGTTATCCTGTGGGGAAGGCTCACACATGCCACACAGCTACCCTTCTGATACCACAGTTAATTCATCATTCAGTGTTCAGTTGATCATGGTGTCCCATCCCCAGTCCTCTTTGCAACGCTGGTTCCCTTTGTCCATTCCCAAGCATCATTCAGGGTGGCATTGACTCTCTCACATACCAACCTCCAGAACTTGGCAGAGGGGACAAGATGGTTAATGTACAATGTGGTTGAGAAAACTGGAAATGCTGACTTAGGGCCGTGCCTGGGAATTTATTTTGCTTTGGATGATATGTAGCATTTTTTAACAGAGGGCATGAGTTACTTAAACTATCTTCACAACAAGAGGAATTCTGTGAGGGTTTCTTTCTTTAGCTTTGCTGGCTCAGAAGAAAAACATTCTTCTTCTTCTTCTTTTTTATTTGTTAAATATGGTCTTACAATTAGGAGGGAATCATTATCAAACAATCAAGAACAAATGTATAATTACAGAGCAAGCCAAGGCTGATGCCATTCCATGGTTTCCCTGCTTGGGTTCCTCATGATTCCATGTTTCCCCCTATTTAACTGGACTTCTCGCGGAAGTTGAAGGTTCTTCTCTGAGTTGATTCCTTCATATTCCCTCCCTCCCGTCTCCTTGATATCCTTCCTAAGGCATTCATAGGTCTTTGCAATTTCAAACTTGGGTGCAGGATGAAATGGGACCAGCAGAGGGCGCATTTGTATTGACTAAAAGCGGAGGTTCTATGTTGGTGTCATTTCAACAATTTTTTCTTTCTTTCTTTCTTTTTTAAAGAGAGAAGGAGAGAGTGAGAGGACTGAGGAGAGTGAAAGAGAACATCAATTTTTATTTATTTTTTTAATCTGGCCTTTGTTTCTCTGACACTTAGTTGTGCATGTGGTGCTGGGGTTTCAACCCAGGTCCTCGCACCTGCCAGGCAAGCGCTGTAACTGCTAAGCAACAGCTCCCACCCAAAATTTCAACATTTTTTATTAGATTGATATGAACCACAGAAGGGTGATTTCTTTCCCTTAGAAAAGTAACATAATATTTAGGAAGTACTGGAACAAACTAAGGGAGAACTTTGAAAAAACTTAAAACTTTTAATTTCTTTTTTTAAAAAGAATTATACACTATTTTAAATGTGCCCTGTCTCCAAAAACTCTCACACTGATGATTAGGTTTCAACACACAAATTTTGGGGAGACACATTCAGACCATAGCTGCTATATTTGACTTTCATATATTAATTTTAGTTTCAACTAATCTAGCTCTTCCAAAAACTCTGTTGGTGATTTTTAAAAAATTATAATTACATTTTGTGCATTATGAATATCTAACAACAGATTCCATCAACATGCACAACTGTAATGCACCAATAAAAATGTGGAAAAAGAAAAAAAGTTTCCATCCCCCAAAATAAAAATTGGAATTGCGTTGAATTTATAGATTAGGGAAATTGTCATCTTTATGATAGAGAGTCATCCTACCTATATAGTAATACCATATAGAGTATTATATAGAACATAGATTATTTATTCAAGTCTACTTTTACTTAAATTAATGAAATTTTATAACTTCTCCATGAAAGTCTCACACATCTTTTTGTACACTTATTGCCAGAATATATATATATTACATTTAAAAATTATATTTTCATAGGTTTGATTCTACAAGCACATGATACTAAAAATATGAGGTCACTGTAGGAGGATACTGGGAAACCAACTCATTGTTATGACAACTGATACATAAAGGGACAGCACTGAACATTGATCCTACCTTGCTACCTAAACTGTACCACTGGATAACTAAATAGTAGACGAGAAAAATTTTTATTTTTGTAGGAGTTTCTTAACTAATAAAAAGAATGGTAGTATTTCATTATTACTATTTTGCAAACTTGAATAAACTGATGGACCTGTAGCTATTGGCATCACGGAGATAAAGAAATACTGTGTGCTGATAGAGAAGCACATTAAGTTACACCAGGAGCACACAGCGAAATCTAGACTGAGGGAAACGCGACAGCACGCTTGGCTCAGTTTCCTAACAAAGGAGAAGGCAGGGGGCTGGAGCGGTGGCTGAGCGTTGCAGTGCGGGCATGCGTGAGGATCCGGGTTCAAACCCAGCACCACACACACAGCTACGTGTCAGAGAAACAAGGGCCGGATGAAAAAGTAAAGTTGATTCTCTTTTTCTCTCTCTCTCTCTTTTTATTAAAAAAAAAAAAAAAAAAACTAAAAGAGGGAAAAAGAAATGAATGGAATCTATAATTTAAATGATAGTTAAGGCCATATTGAGCAATTGTAATGAACAAATTTAAAAACAGTTATAACATTATGATAATTAAAACTCTGAAAACTAATTACTCAACTATATTAAAGAATTATTTGGATTTTAGGTAGTATCATGGTTGTCAAGTGTCCTTTTTTTATCATTTAGAGATACATGCTCAAATATATGGGTAAAATGATATGATCTTGGAACTTGTTTCATAAAGATATGGAAGAGGGGCTGGAGTGGTGGCTCGGTGGTTCTGGCACTTGCCTGGCATGTGCAAGGATGCAGGTTCAAACCCCAGCACCATGTACATAAGGGGGTCTCGGAACAATGAAGGCCACATGAGGAACTGGGTAGGATTGATTCTTTCTTTCTCTATCTCTCTCTCTCTCAAAAAATAAAAACAAAAATAAATATATGGAAGAGAGGAAGGCATTGGGGTTATAGATGAATACTGTTGGGCAAGAGATGAGTACACTAGGTTCATTGTGCTGTTGAGCTGCTTTTGTGTGTGTTTAGGTTTTTTCCTACAATAACAAATATTTTTAAATTCCATTTTTAAGGGTGCTTTGTGTTTTGTTTTGTTTTTAAAAAGAGAAGGACAGAGAGAGAGAGAGAGACAGAGACAGAGAGAAACAATCTTTATTTAGTTTTTCACATGGCTTTTGTTGCTCTGACACTTAGTTGTGTAGGTGGGTGTTGGGGTTTGAACCCGTGTACTTGCACATGCTGGGCAAGCACCATAACCACCAAGCCACCGCTCCAGCCCTGTGCTTTGTGTTTTGAAACACTGTTTTTCCCACAATTGATTTCTGTGTATTTGTCTGTATTTAGTAATTTTGCTAAATTCTTTTGTCTTTTATTGACTTTATTATTGTTAGGATTTGTATTGTAAATGTCCCCCAAAGGCCATGTGCTAGAGGCTTAGTTGCCAGCATGTGGTGCTATTGGGAGGGGGTGGCCCTTTAAGAGGTGGGGCTTCATGGAAGGAAGTTAGATCATTGGGGTAGTGCCTGTGCAGGGAATATTGGGATTCCCAGCTGGTACTCTCTCTCTGCTTCCTGACCACCATGAGGTGAGCAGCTTTGCTCTGCTGTGCACTATGCCACGATGTTTGCTTTGCCATGGGCCCAGTAAGATAAGTGACCTTGGACTGAAAACTCTGAAATGGAGCCAAAATAAATCTTTCCTTTTTATAATTTGCTTATGTCAGGCATTTTGTCACAGCAACAGAAAGTTGACTAACACATCTGTAGAGCCCTTCCATACAAGTAATAATATTGTCTGGAAATCATGATAGGGTAATTTCTCCTTTTCCTCCTTCCATCTTTTGTTTTCTGAACCACTGGGATTACAGGTGCCCGCCACTGCAACTGAATCCCCTTTAACTTTTTCTTTTCTTTTCTTTCTTTTTTTTTTTTTTTTTTTAAAGAGAGAGGGTCAGTGAGAGAGAGAGAATAAATTTTATTTATTTTTTTCATGTGGCTTTCGTTGCTCTGACACTTCACTGTGTACACGGTGCTGGGGTTTGAACCTGCGCCCTTGCACATGCCAGGCAAGTGCTGTAACCATTGACCCATTGCTCCAGCCCTGGGTTTGAGAATCTCAACCTTTCAGTGCATTAATCCACTGGTATGGATTAACTGGGTGGTAACCATAAGCAGGTAGGAGGAAGTAGTTCACCGGGGGCGTGTCTTTGGGGTATATATTTTGTCTCTGGTGAGCAGATCTCCCTCTTCCTCTGCTTCCTGATTGCCATGTCTTGAGCTGCTTCCCTCCCCTACACTCTTCTGCCATGGTGTTCTGCCTCATCTCAGGCCCAGCGCAATGAAGTAGGCTGTCTATGCATGAGAACTCTGAAACCATGAACACCAAACTTTTCATCCTCTAAAATTATTCTTGTCAGGTATTTTGGTCACAGTGATGAGAAAACTGACTAAAGCAAAGGGGATCTGGGGACCCCAGACCCTCTTCTCTCCCACTCTCCATACTTCCTGGCCTCCAGCTTTGCTGTGCCATCTACTGCCTGCCATGATGTTCTGCCTTACCATTGGCTCAAAGTAACAGGGCCAAGCAACCATGGACTGAAACCTCTGAAACTGAGAGCCAAAATAAAATTTTCCTCCTTATAAATCCTTTATCTCAGGTATTTTGTCACAGTGATGGAAAGGCAACCAACACTCCCTCTCTGCCTTCTCCTTGTCCTTCTGCTCTGATCTGGATCGGCTACCATTTTGATGTTCTCCCAGGCACTGTTCGCACTGTGTTAGAACCGTCTGCACAGGGGTCTTTCTCCTCCGACCAAAGCAGGAGCTGCAGTAGGGACTATTGTGGAGGGTGTGGAACTTAGCAGGGATCAATTAATGTTTGCTGAGTGAATAAAAGAACCTTTCATTCATGTAGTCAGTAACTAAAGACTTAGGAAGCCTTGAACATGGTGGCTCTCTCAGCAAATTCTGTTTTTTTTTTCTTTTTTTCCTTACTAGAAACAATTCCAAGGTCACTGAACCACAGAAAATGAAAAACAGAGATTGCTGAGTTGATGTTATTTTCAGAGGAGGCAGTAGAAGGCTCGTGAGGCTGAGGAGTTTTTGAGGCCTTGAACACTGCAGGGGATGTGGCAGAGCTGAGTGCTCATTCTTGACCTGTTGGGCTCTCACTGGTTGTTGCCCCTGAGCTGGGGCTCACATGTGTCATGGGATTGCCTGTCTCTTCATGGGCTGTCTTGGTCATTGCCCACCCAAAGCAGGGCTGGACATAGTGAAGATGGCTCCACCTGCTGGGAGCAGGTAGAGTCAAACGAGCTTGGTAAGGAAGCCTGGTCCCAGCCCTGGCTCTGCTGCTTGCCACTGGCAATCCTGGGTGAGATGTGAACACACAGAGCATGAGGGTGGGATGTGGCCCTGGAGGTCATCCAGCCTGACCTGCTTGGTGTACAGAAAAGGAAACCAAGGCCCAGGTAAGCGATGTGCCCTGCCCTATACTGTGGACCTCATCAAAGACAGCTGGAAAAGGAACTGTCTTGTGAATTTGAAATCCAGGGTCCTCCGTGAGAGTATTCTAGTGCTCCTCAAAGATCAACAGGTATGTGTCTTGTTAGAAGGCAGGTAGGTCTGGGACGAGACCCCAGGTTCTAGCTAGAGAGGATCTAGACAGCTGGTTCTCACAAAACCACTGGCCTAGACCTCCTAGTTGCACCATGATGTAATTACTTAGTGCCCTAGAGCAGGTTAATAAGGGTGCAGTGGCTGGTGGGCCATTCGCCCAGAAGCCATTAGAGCCAGTGTCCCCTTCCCCAACGGTGGTGGTCCCTTGCCACTCTTGATGGCTGCTTCTTTGTCTGTGGTGGAGATGCAGGTCCTCACTGGTCACTGTGTGTTCTCTGAGTCCCTCCAGTTGGAGGACTGTGACCTTCGTAATTCCTGCAGGCAGTGTCTTCACAGGGGGTTTGTCATGCCCAGAGCTGAAACATCCCTGCCTGCTCTTGAGGGTAGAGAATTTGGTATTGCCATCTATAAACCTCCTCAATACTTGACATGTTCTCTAATTTGTTCGTTCAGTTCATTTATTCATTCACCTATGGAACATTTACTAGGCAGGAATAGTGTCTTTTTCTCTGAGCACCTGTAGACATGGGGCCATAAAGTGCTGCACTGTGGCTACCCAATACCCATGTGTGAACCTGAATTAGACCTTGGGGCTGCCAGGGAAGTGAAAGCATCATCAAGTGATAGAAAGTGCAATGAAAAGCAGACAGTGTTGGCTTCTTAATAAAAGGCTTATTTTCAAAGAAGAGTGCTGGGCTCCCTAGGCACTTCTCATTAGGGTCAATGGAAATGACACCACCAGAAACCTCACAGAAGTCTTTGTAATTTTAAAAGTTATTAGGGCAATTCACAAATGCATTGAATATTTTTCCTTCTCCACAAAGACCAACGGAGGAAGCAGAGAAACCTTAGTTCCTTTTCCCAGGCAAGTCACAGGGTGGGCAGCTAAAGCCTGCAGTGTTTGTGGCTACGAGAGAAGACATCCTGAGCTTAAAGAGTGGGTATGAGACAGAGAGAGACTGTGGGTCCGTGAGGTGGGAAATTGGCAGCATCTGTAAGGACAGACATCAGGCCAGGTGTGGCGGACACGGTGACCTGGCCCCCAGCACCCATCCCCCTTCTGCCTGTGTGTAGCAGGACTCCCTCAAGTTTTGGCATGGCACGGGGACACCTAGCAGGACCCTTTACTTCCAGCCTGCCTTGTGGTTAGGCAGACCCATCAGATCCAGCAGAGGTGGATAGTGGCATTTCCTGAGCAGTGCTCTTAAACAGAGGTATAGGCCCAACACGTCCACTTTCTCTCCTGTCCTGCACAATGAGGGAGATTTTGAGCCAGCTATGACCATGCATACAGGGTAATGGAAAAAGGGAAGGCAGAGAGAAAGAGAGAAGGAGCCTGGGTCCTTGCACAGCCTTAAGGAGCGGACTGTTCTACTCTCTTCATAAGCTTGGACTTACATGAGAGTGAACTAAACCTTCTATCTTGCTTGAATTCTCTTTTTGGCTGTTGTTTGAACACTGTGGCCAACTACTGCACATCTACCTCTTGCATCAGGCAGTAAGGCTTGGAGCTGCTTTTTCTGCTACAATAGGAATAGTGGAAGTGGCTCACTGGGTTCCCAGGGTACCCCTAAGACCTGCTTTTTGTTCTTCCCATTCATTGTTCCAGGATGCTCCTTAGAGATGCCGGCACCTTGTATAGCATTCCCCAAATCTCTTAGTCCTCCTCAGAATCTCAAAGTGAGGGATGGGGGTACAGCTCATCAGTAAAGCACTGGCTTGGCATGCTGGAGGCCCTGGGTTTGATCCTCCCCCCTCCAAAAAAATCTTAAAGTTGTTCAGCTACATTTCAAGGAATTATGCAGAGGCTGGAAAGACTGCTTTGTTCATTTTTGGTCTGCTGCCCACACCTGGGCAGAGATTTGGGCAGAGAACTAAATGAATTTCCCAAGAGCAAGTCCCCTGCCACTGACACTGGTTTAGAAAGTAATCATCACATTAACACTTTAGAAAGGGCTCTTCTAACAAGATGCAAATTATGGCTACAATTATGTTTTTACAAAGACTGATAGCTAACCCTTCTTGAGCACCTAATCTCTTCTAAGCACATTCCATGTGTTCATTCCTTTAAGTCACAAGATAAGTACTATTAGAATACCCATTTTACAGATAATGAAAAAAAGATACCAGAGAAGTTCTGTAACTTACTGAAGGCCGTGCAACTAGCGAGTGGTGGAGCTAGGATTTGAACTCGCAGAGGCATTCTGCATAATGAGCACTCTTGATCACAGTGATGCTGCCCAAACAGTGGCTGCTTGCTAATTCCTGTCTCCCTGTCCCAATTAGTTTAAAAAGTCAGATTAAAGAGATGCTGCCAGCCAGGCATGATGGTGCATACCTGTAACCCCAGGGGCTCTGGAGGCTGAGGAAAGAGGATTATAAATTCAAGGCCAGCCTCAGCAATTTATTGAGGCCTTGTCTCCAAATTTAAAAAAGGGCTAGGAATGTGGCTCAGGGGTAAATTGCCCCTGGGTTAAATTCCCAGAACCAAACCAAACCAAACCAAAACAAACAACAAACAAACAAAAAGAAGCTGACAAAACTCAGACAAAAATTGCAGAAGCAAGGCCCAGGGCCACGGTTTCTAAGTGTGGTCCCTGGACTACCAGCATCAGCATCACCCAGGAACTTACTAACTCTGCAAATTGTCAGGCCCCTGCCCAGATTTAGTGAATCAGAAGCTGGGGGGATTGGGAGTGGGGCCCAGGAATCTCTAGTCTAACAAGCCTCCCAGGTGATTCTGATGTGCCCTATAGTTTGAGAACCATTGACCTAGGAAATAAGAATCGAAAATTCATTCTTTCCTTGGACTTTGGGAGTGGGGTAGACAGGTGAAAGGGAAAAGTCTGTGCTTAAAATAAGAGCCATTTCTCCAACTCTCTCTGATTTGGATGATGTTGGTTTACTTTGTTTTGTGAAAACTCGCATGCAGTATTCTGAGTCCAAGCCTCATGGTATTCTCAGTGGAGGTGGCACTAGCTTACTGCTTATCATTAACTATGAAGGTCATTCCTTAATTTGGAGTAGGGGAAAAAATACTGACAATTAGCCTTAAGACCTACGGGGGCAGGAAATTGATCCAAAAATAGTTGAAAAACATTCCTTAACACACCCTCCTTTTTTTTTTTCTTCAAAGACTTAAAATCCTTTTTAAACATAGCATTTATCATTCAAGACAGGAAAATGCCTTCTTTAACTTTCTGCAGTGGTATTTCATTGCATTAGAGACTGAATAACCTTTATGGAACCCAGCCAGAGCCTGCCCTGCTGTCATGAGACAGGAAATATGCTTTGACTGACTTGGTCATTGCTTAGTTTTGGCCATGTTCTGTGCTGCCTAAAACCTCCACTGCACTTGGCCAAGACCTTGGAGGCTTGTCAGTGCTCACATTCTGCTTATGTGATTTACGATATGGAAGATCTGAAGAGTGCATTTCCCTGGCTAGTGTCACTCAGCTTTGAAAATGGAGGTGACAGGATCCTCATGTTAGCAGAAACCTTGCTTAAAAGCTTGACCAGACTCAGGGATCAGGTTATCATAATATATTGTTGTCTGATATACAGACACAGTGAGACCTTTTAAACATTAGTTTTGGCACTGAAGATTGAACCAGGGGCGCTTAGCCACTAAGCCACAGCCTCAGTAACCCCCCTCCCTTTAATTTTTTTTTAAATTTTTGAGATAGGGTCTCATTAAGTTGTTTAGGGCCTCACTAAGTTGCTAAGACTGGTTTGAACTTGTGATTCTCCTGCCTCATCCTCCCAAGCCACTGGGATTAGAGGCATGTGCAGCTGTGCCCAGATAAAAATTGTTTTTGACTAGGACATCAACAGAAAGAAATGGTAAAAGATGTAGACAGAAAAAGAGCAAGTTTAGACCTATCAAGGGTGAGGTCCTAGCTTCAATCCCCAGTACCCCCTTCCCAAAAAAAACCAAACAAGTTTAGGGTGAAATCTATACTGTGACTTTACACATGTGTCTCCAGTGTTCTCTTAAGGTCTCTTTCCCCATGGGATCTGCAGGAGATAGGAAGAGCGATGGTGTCATCATCATCAGAGGCTAAATAGTTATTAGTTGTGATATCTAAGTTGAGATTAACAGTCATTAAATGGCTACTTTATGTGGATTATTTCATTTGTTCCTCATGCAGTCAAATGAGATGAGTTCTATTCCAACTTCTGTTGACAGATGAGGACTCTGGCACCAAGGTTAAGGTGAAGGCAGCCCAGCTCTAGCATCTGCTCTCCACTCAGCAGCTCAGACTTGGAGCAGCTAGCCTGTATACATCTCCTTTATTTGAATTAGGAAAAGGGCCAAGTAGGAACCAGCCCCCACCCCACTCCCCCCATCCCCATCCCTTGGATGCAGCCCAGCCGTCCTGTGAGAGGGTTAGGCAGTGAACAGGCTGGATTCCAGCCGACGAGCTCCCTCTGCTGGACGCCTTTGTGCAGCCTCAAAGAACACTTTGCTCCTCTCTGGCCCTGCATCCTGCGTGGACTCCTTGAGAAAGCAAGTTTTCCAAGTTTCCACTCCAGTATTGCGCTTGCCTGGCATGCGTGAAAACCTGGGTTTGAACCCCAGCACCATATGCACAATTGAGTGTCGGAGCAACGAAAACCAGATGAAAAACTAAATAAAAACTGACTCTCTTCCTCTTCCTCTCTTTCTTAAAAAAAGAAAAGAAAAGAAAAGCAGTAGCAATGAGGAAAAAGAACAGCTCTGCTACCTGGGCCTAGCCAACTGCAGCATCATAAAATCATGCCCTGGTGCCCTCAGGAAAGGGCTTGGAGTCTTGCTCAGGACATAGGGCTATCGCTATGCTCAAGAGCCCAGTGGTTCTGGGCCCAGTATTTCACAGCACTCCCTCCCCACCATCATCGAATGCAGAGTCATTTCTGAAGGAAGCCACCATCAAGCAGCTCTTGTTACCCAAGGCTGTGGGTGACAGGGGCTGGGTCTCTAAAGAAGATGGGCCCTGTTCTGTTGGAATATTGTTTCTCTAGGCAGGAAACCCTAGTCCTTTCAACAAACCCTTCATGAAAACAGATGGAACAGAGAGGTGGAGGTGCTTGGGGGGACTTTTTATAATGTTCCCATAGTCTCCACTCTCTTGCATCAATCTATTACTTTCAGTGGGGGAAAAAAAATTTGTCAATAGAATGAGGACATAAAACATGCTATCATTTGCTTGTAACGTAATATGAACACAGAGTCTGAATTCAGCAGTTTTTGGTCTGTGTTATGACTTCCAACTTGCAGCCTGAGAGGAAATGGAAAGGTCATTCCCATTGACATCTTTTAATAGCACAAAGTTCATGTGACAATTGTAGTGATAAGATTATACAACCTGACCTTGCTGTACCTACCTTGGCTGTCTTCATAATTTTCTTTGACAGGTCCTCCTGGTTCTTCATGAGAGCCCAGTTCATCTCCACTTTCCTATTGGGTTAGCACACCATAAAGAATATATAAGACAAAATAAATGCAAATATACCTGTGGTCCATGTCCTTTAGTGATAGGGCACCCAGTTTTAGTTGTTTCTTCTCTTCTTTTTCTGTGGCACTAGGGTGCTCTATCACTGAGCCACACCCCCCCCCAGTCCTATTTTTTTTCTCCTTTGTCAACTTCTTTTAGCTTAAGTGTGCAGGAAGGCTGCAACTGGTGTCAACAGACTTAAAGAACCAGGTAGGCTTGGCAGTGGCACTAATGGTTAGGTTCTTAGTCATACTTCTCCCTGCCTCCTCCCATTCTGGGTATTGAACCCAGCGCTCCACCACTGAACTTCACCCCCAATCCTTTTTATTTTATTTTATTTATTTTTTTTTTAAAGAGAGAGGGACAGTGAGAGAGACAGAGAAAGAGAGAAACAACTTTATTTCGTTTTTCACATGACCTTAGTTGCTCCAACACTCAGTTGTGTACGTGGTGCTGGGGTTTGAACCCGGGTCCTCATGCTCGCCAGGCAAGCACCAAAACCACTGAGCCACCACTCCAGCCCTATTTTTTTATTTGAGACAGGGTCTTGCTAAATTGCCCAGGCTGGTCTAGAACTTGCCATCCTCCTCCTTCAGTCTCCTGAGTAGCTGGGATCATAGGTGTGCACCACCATCCCTGGCTGAGCTGGGGCATTTTAAAGGTTTCTAGGGTGATTTCAACATGCAGACAGAGTGAAGACTCACTGATCTCCTCCAGAAGAGGAGAGCTGAAAGAGCAGCTCGTCAGTAGCAGAGAAACATGGCTGGTGGAGTTGGTGACCCAACTAAAGCTTGATGTGTCCAGTGAGGCTGGATTTTAGCCTTTGCCACCTGGATCCAGCTCCATCCACAGCTTCACTTAAGCATAAAACTGGAATTTAATGTGGAGGGAGGGCCCTGAATATCTGCTGGCTTATTCTCACCCATTAGTGACAATTAGTTTTCTACTTTATTATCAGATACCAGCCTGTTTTGGGAAGAGACAATTAACCAACTGCTAAATCGACTCTCTTTACAATTCCTTCCTGAATTTGCTCTTGCTGGCTTTTTCTGCTGTGTTTCTCACTTGTTAGGTTAGCACTTGAGTCTGGTGAGCTAGATTGACATGAAACAGCTAAAGCAGGTAAATAATTTTATTTTTTTGCTTTGTGTTCCTCATTTCAGAGACAAGGGAGATTTGGCTTGGTACAGTTAAAAAAAATCTCTGACTAAATGGAAAGGTTTTAAAAAGTGTCATAGGCAAAACATGCCTTAGTCACAGTAAACTGCTAAATTAGAAGAATAAAAAAGAGATACATTTTTTTTAAAGATCCCTGTTTGTGAAGCCTTTTAATATAATAGTAAATTGGATTGAAAGCCAAGGTGAGAAATAAGCTTCCTCTTTTGGAAGAATTTCAAAGCCAAGGATAAAACCTTGGCTCTTTTTTTTGGAACTGGGATTGAATCCAGGGACGCTTTACCACTGAGCTACATTCCCAGCCCTTTGTATTTTTTTCTTTTGAGACAGTCTCACTAAGTTCTTTAGGACTGTGCTAAGTTGCTGAGGCTAGCCTTGAATTTGTGATCCTCCTGCCTCAGCCTCCTGAGTTACTAGGATTAAGGTGCACCACCAGGCCAGGCAAAGCCTTAGGTCTTTTTTTTTTTTTGAGAGAGGGACACTGAGCAAAAGAGAGAGAGAATCAATTTTATTTAGTTTTTCATGTGGCTTTCGTTGATCTAACACTTAGTTGTGTAAGTGGTATTGGGGTTCAAACCCGAGTCCTTGCGTATGCCAGGCAAGTGCTATAACTGCTGAGCCACTGATCTAGCCCCAAAGCCTTCAGTCTTAACATGCAACTGTGAGCCTTCAGGGACAAGGAATAGTCTCATTTCACAGATGGAAAGATTTATAAAGACAGTTTAGGGAAATCCTTCTTACAAAAAAGAAATTAGTCTTAATTTGAAATTCTGTGCATTCAATTGTATGTAATTTAGAAAAGTGTCAAAAGAGCTCCCATTTCTTTTAGCTATCTGAAGACACATGTGGAATAATATACCAAAGGTCATTCATTGCAACGGATTGGAAATAACTTAAATCTCCCATCAATTTGAGATTTGTCAACTAAATTATGACAATATATACAATACCATGCAAGCATTAAGAAGAACAAGGTAGAGGCTGGAGCGGTGGCTCAGCGGTTACAGCACTTGCCTGACATGCACGAGTATGTGGGTTCAAACCCCAGCACCACGTACACAACAAAGTCTCAGAGCACCAAAAGCCATGTGAAACTAAATAAAAATTGATTCTCTCTTTGTCTCTCTCTCTCTCTGTCCCTCTCTCTTAAAAAAAAAGTACAAGGTATCTTTTTATAAATTAACATAGAACTCCAAGAAATATTAAATGAAAAATAATAAGACTGAAAAAGTGTATAATATGTTAAATTTGCAAAGATTTTTATCTCCTGTGTATTGATATGTATTTGCTTATACTTGCATTATATATCTCAGAAAGGGCACACAGGAAACTAGCAATAGAGGTTGTCTAAGTGAAGGGAACTGGACATCTGGGAGACATACCATATTACACTTGAAAAATTTTAAACCATTTAAGTACATTTTAGATTTTATTTCTTTAAGTACCAGGGATTAAACCCAGGGGTGCTCTACCACTAAGGTATATCCCCAGCCTTTATTTCTTTTTTTTTTATTTTGAGACAGGGTCTCACTAAATTGCCCAGGCTGGTCTCAAATTTATAGTCCTCCTGCCTCTGCCTCCCAGGTGCTGGGTTACAAGCCTGTGCCACCTTACCCAACATAGATTTAAAATTTAAATAAAAAAACTGGGCCTTTTGGGTGGTGCATGCCTTTTGAATATTGGATTTTTTCAGATTTTGAAATATTTGCATATACATGAGGAGATATCTTTGTGATGGGACCCAAGTCTAAACATTTGTGTTTCAGGTACAACGTATACACCTAGCCTGAAGATCGTTTTACACAATATTTTTAGAGCATTTTGACTGTGATCAGCTGTGGAAATTTCCACTTGTGGTACATTGTAGGTGCTCAAAAAGTTTCAGATATTGGAGCATCTTTCTTTTCAGATTTCCAGATTACTGATGCTCATCCTGCAGTACTTAATGAGTGAGCAAAATAAACTGAGAAACTACAGATTCATATCTCGGATCTGTTATTCTGGTAGTCATTTGTTCTTCCTCTATTTATTCAGTTAATGAACATTTATTGTCTGCTGTATGCCAGGCACTGTGCTACGCATTGGAGGCACAAACATGGGAGATCTATTTGCAGGAAGCTTACTGACCTGGGGGGAAATGACAAGAAATCTCACAGTTGTAATGCAGTGTGGCGAATGTTGTGATAGATTATCACAGGTTTCCACAAGACCTCATGGGAGGTGAAGCTAAGTTAGGCTGGGAAGGTTTGTTTGCCAGTGGACGTAGTGCTAAGTCTTGCAGCAGAGGGGGGTAGGACCGTTCTGTACTGGCTCAGGATAGCCTGGTGTGACTGCAGTGGGTGCACAGTGCAAATTAGACGCAGGCCACATCTTGCATGTTGCAGTTTGGAGTTTTAGGAAAATTGCATTTGTTGTACATTTTTATTTCTAAAGAAAATATATCTTTGATACTGGGAATTTAACTGGAAGCCCAATGGGGACACAGTAAGGACTTTCAAGCAAACCAGTGAGAACTGAGCTGTATTTAGAAAGAGCAGCAGTGTGGAATTGTAAACCTGGGGCAGTGGGGAGGAGATTAACTAATTCTCTGTAAACCCAAACTGCACACTGAAACCAGCGTGTGAGAGGCTCTTCCCTGTCTCTGGGGTGCAGGGCCTGGACTGAGACTGTTTGCACCAAAGTCCTAACTCCTGGACCTCATGTCTAACAGACCATGGGAGTTCCTTAACCTTGAGCCTCAGTTTCTTCAATTGTCCATGGGTAGGCACTGACCAGGTACTCTCATCTGTCCCTGGAAAACCTTCTAGCAGTTCTGCCCCCTGCCCTCCCACCCAGCACCCCATCTGAGCATGGTACTCCCAGGCCCTCAGCTGCCTTTCCTAGGTAACTGCTGGGAGGGTAGGGGAGGATAGGATGCCAGAAAAAGAAAGGGAACCCCTATCTGCCTCTGGTGACCTGTATCACTTAGCATTGAACCACAGCTTCTCCATCTGTGAGATGAGAGTAATAATAAATATTGCACAGAGTATTTAAAAGTCTTACCCAGGAAAGTATATTAGGAAACTCTGTGAAATATTCCATGTGATACACAAATGTAAATCATTATTTTTAATACTTTCTTAATAATGGAAGAAAATCAGTATCTAATTTGAAAGCTTCAATTTAAGGTAATCCAGTTTTTCTTGTGTACTTCATACTTCTCTTTTTTAAAGAAAACTAAGGCTGGGGGTATGGCTCAGTGATAGAGCACTTGCCTAGTCTGTGTGAGGCCCTGGGTTTCATCCCCAGCACTGGAAGAAAAAAAAATTTCAAAAATAACAACACAACAAAAAATCTCTAGGTGTAGTGGTGCATACCTATAATCCCAGCTACTCAGGAGGCTGGGGCAGGATGATTGCAAATTTGAGGCCAGCTTGTGCAAATTAACAAGACCCTATGCAGTGTAGCAATCACTGAAACAAGTTTTGCAAAAGAGAGTTAATTTGTGAGATGGCCAATCAGGTGGAGATGGGAGAGCTAGCCTCAACTCTGTTTCCTGGAGGACAGAATTTAGGGGTATTTATGGGATAAAGAAGCAAGGTGGTCTGAGGTGTCGAGAAAGGTGATTGGAGGCAAAGAAAATGAAGTAATTTGTGGTCTTCACATGCTCAATCAGATCTCATGACTCTTTGTCAGATGCATCTTCGAAAATGGTGGCATTAAAGTGCTCTGAAGGTAGAAGTTTTGGCTCTGCAATGTCAAAGATCTGAGCCACCTACAAGTTCCTGCAAAGCAACTTAGGCAACCATCACAGTTATGACCCATAAGTCAAAGGTGTTATCTATTGCAAAGCTAATGGTATTATATTGCTTAGCAAGGTGACCTCTAACATTGGTAATAAAAGTAAAATGCTAAAATAAAAAAAAATTTAAATAAAAAAAAGGGTTGGGAATGTAGCTCAGTGGTAGAGTGTCTCCAGGTTCAATCCCCAGTACAAAAAACAAAACAAAACAAAACTAATGAAAATCACAAGGTATCTTATGTTATTATTGATATGTTTAAAATGTGTTATCAAATCTCTGCTCCCCTCTTAGATTCTGAGGCCAGAACAGAGATGTACAATTAAATTTGTCACAGAAACAGAAAAGGCAGAACTCACTCAATATCAGGTACTCTGGGCTTTGTGGCTCTGAAACCCAGTTCCTGCTGCTGCTGGTCATGCCACTGATCATATCTGAGCCTCAGTTTCCTCATCTACACAGGGGGATCTGCATACTTACCAGGAAGTGTGCATGTGTTGGGGTTGGTGGGGGGCGGAGATTAAATAAGGCTCAATATATGAGGGACCTGGCCCTCAGCAGGGATCAGTGAATGTTTGTTCCTTTCTCTCTCACGAGATGCATCCTTTATAGATGTGAAAATTCTTTGAAAGCTATTATTTCATGTAATTCTCGCTTCACTGTTGAGAGGCAGGTGTAGAGATCTCAGTATTATTATCTCCATTTTACAAAGAGGAAATGGAGTC
This sequence comes from Aplodontia rufa, assembly GCA_004027875.1. NCBI lineage: Eukaryota > Metazoa > Chordata > Mammalia > Rodentia > Aplodontiidae > Aplodontia > Aplodontia rufa. The sequence goes on along the minus strand of PVKS010015543.1, from coordinate 23,769 downwards.
CCAGAGCGTTTCAAGGTCACTCTGAGTCAGAGAAGATCCAGGGCTTCCCAACTACTAGCCTGACACCTTAACACTGATCATATTCCACTTTAATCTCAAGCTTCTTTCTTTTGAAAATGAAATAGACTTGCTGTCCTGAATATTTTTCCTAGTGATATTATTCAAGTGGCCTGGAATCATCAAACCTTGAAACCAGTTGTGGTTCCTCAGCACTGTTCCTGCCAAGTGGTTAACAAAGCACATTTAAATGACTGTGAGGGGGCTGGAGCGGTGGCTTGGTGGTAGTGATACTTGCCTGGAATGTGCAAGGACACAGGTTCAAACCTCAGCACCATGTACACAGTGGAGTGTTGGAGAAACAAAGGCCACATAAAAAAAAAATTGATTCTCTCTTTCCCTCTTAAAAAAAAAATGACTCTGGGACCAGAACCTAAGGCACCCTGCTCTGTCTTTGGATAGCATCCTTATTTCCCTGTTACTTCCAGTCCTTGAAATTTGTCTTGAAATTTGTGTTGTTCCGCCTCAGTTTGACCACAGGATTCAGTGACAGTCTCCTCCACTTGGTGGGATGTCCCACACCTGCTCATTTGAGGAAAGCAGGTGGAGGGCTGCTTCTCACTTCAGGTGTGGCTGGCTCTTATGCCTGCTTTGAGACATGTCTTTCAATTTTGCCCTGGAAGCACTTTGCACTGTGATGGCTGTGGGGTGGAAGCTTATTTCTCATTCTTTGTATTGTTTGGGCATAACATACATACCTTTTCATGTGGAATGTAAGTATATTCAAATACATACCTACCATTCATAGGCATTATTGCCATTTTATTTCCTACTGCAATGACCTAACCCTGACAATTTAAAATCTCTATTCTAATTCATTAATCAATTACCATTTCTTTTTTTTCAAGCTGATGTACATATTTTATTGAACATCTCAAATGAGTGGGATAGCACCTATGGGTGGGACAGGGCAGCAATGACAGCCTCAGTGAAGTCACGGCAAATGGAATAGCCACCCATGTCAGAGGTTCGCACCTGTGGGGGAGAAGTGTCATCATCCTGTGGCCTAGGCCCCATCCCTAACCACCACCACCACCACCCAGTTTACAGTTCCCTAAGGAAGCCAGCCCTAGGACAACCTAGGCTCTGCCCAAAAAGCAACTATGGTCCACTGTCTAGAGGTTCAAGGTCTCTTCCCTGGTCCATTGTACTGAAGGGATGTGTAGGTAGTATGGTCCTTGTGAGGTTGGAGGGAATAAAGGACTCTAGCCCCCATGAGGATGCAGATGGCTGATGACAGACTCGATGAAGTCAGTTGTGGTGCTGTAGCCGCCCATGTCTGGAGTCCGCACCTTGCCAACTTTGATCACCTTCTTCACCGCATCTGCAGTCAGGCTGGAGTAATACTCGAGACTGAGATGCCGCAGCATGTTGGAAGCTGAGAGCAGCATGGCTGCAGAGTTGGCTATATTCCTGCCCACTGCCTGGGCAAATGGGTGCGGGGCACCCGTCTTAAAAACCGCATACTCTGCACTGTAGCTCTCACCAGGGATCATACCAGCTCCCCCAACCAGGCCAGCAGCCAGATTGTCAATAACGTTGCCATAGAGATTGGGCATCACAAGCAATTCAAACTGGTAGGGATTCTGCACCAATTGCATGCAGCAATTATCTATGATCATTGTCTCAAACTTGATTTTGGGATACAGTTCAGCAACTTCCTTACAGCACTGCAGGAATAATCCATCCCCAAGTTTCATGATGTTAGCCTTGTGGACAGCTGTGACCTTGCTCCGCCCCTTTTTGGTGTCGTAGTCAAAGGCAAACTTTGCAATCCACTGAGACTTGGTTCGCGTGACAATCTTCAAGCCCTCAATCACACCCCTGGCACTCTCATGTTCCAGAGAGCTATACTCTCCTTCTGTCTGCTCACGAATGATCACCAGGTCTAGATTGTTGTGCCGGGTCTTGTACCCAGGAAGTGACTTCATATGGACTACATTGGCAAACAAGTCCAGCTTGCTCCTTAGTTGCATATCATACGATGCTAGTTCCCCCTTATACTCCGTTGGAGTATACATCTTTCCAATGATGGCCACCTTGTTTTCCTTCTCGGAACTCAGCACCTGCTCCAGCTACTCTTCAGAGGCCATATTCTGCACCTCGCTCAGGTGATGCTCCTGGAACTCTACCAGGACAGCAGCAGCCTTGAACACCTCCTTGACAGCGTGCATGAGCTCGGGTCCCACGCCATCTCCCGGCAGCATGGTCACAGGAAAAGCGCCCTCCACCCTCACGTCTTCAGCCTGCTTGGCGAAGCGACAGAGCGGTAGCTGAGGTACTCAGACCTCTCCATGCCCCAGGGTTTCAGCCAGAGACTGCCACCTTATCCAACAGAAAAGGTAGCAAGGGGCACCCGCTGCAAGGGAGAGGATGCTGTGGTGCTAATCAGGGACCATGCACAAGCTTTGTTCCCCCTTCTCTGAATTCTATGAAGAGGGGCATTCTTTGTAGTAGTAGAAAGGAAAGGTTATATTAGACAATGTGTAAAGCTTTTGATTCTTTGCAAGGACTTCTTCTGGCACCCACCCATCCTCTTCCAGTGAACTTTGATGAATCACCAGGACCCTCACTGTATACAGGTGCAGAGACCCCCCACCATTTCTTTTTGAAATAGAAAATAGATTTTTAAAAATCAACCAAACATCGTTCAGTTTTTACATGAACTCAGGGGTACTCTAGACTGATCATGTTTTCCTGAACTGAATGAAGTCTGACAGAAATAGGTTATCAGCTGTAACCTGTTGTAGAGAGGTTCTTAAATAAAGGAAGATTCCATGTGCAATAACCAAGAAATAAATGGGTCCCTCCATTAGCGACCTGAGCCTGGCCCTGCCACCACCTTGTGATGATATAATCTGTTACGTTGTTTATCTCCCTCTTAGATTATAGGTTCCTGGAAGGTCAAGAGTGGAGATGATTCATTTCGTATCCTCAGGGCCTGCACAGTGTCTGATACAGAGGATGCATAATGTAAGCTGTTTGAAGGGAACTGAATGATTGCTGGGAGAAAGCTTTATATCTCCACTGAACTCACGTAGGAATAGAGGGAAGGGCAGCATCTTTGGAGATAAGGAAATCTTCTTGCAGCTGAATGCATGCACAGGCATGGGATTTTCTAGAAGGAGTGTGGTGGATGCTTAGTTAATACGGTAGCCAGCTTTGATTGGGCAGGGCTCAGCTGGGGTATGCAGTAACACTTTGTAGCAGATGGTTGCGAGCATCAGTTCTGGAGATGGGCTGCCTGCCTGTGAGTCTGTGTCTGCCATTACTAACTGTATGACATTCTGCAAGTTACTTAACCTCTTGGTGCCTTAGTTTTCTCATTCTTAGATTCAGTTTGTGAATTAAATGAGTTCCTGCATAAAAACTTAGAACATAAGAGAATAAGTGCTCAATAATGTTAGTAATTGTGATTATTTGCATTTCTTTCCATTTCCTTTTGCTGTCTCCATCTTTTTTATCTTCTACCCTCATTCCCTGCAATGTGCAATGCTTCTGTTGCACAATGAATTCAGGCAAATATGAATGAAATGCCCTGTGGGTGGGCAGGAAATCCATGAATGAAATGCATAGAATAGGTTGATTCCCATGTAGCTCCAGATGTGGGGGGCAGCCTGGATGCTTTTCTGTTTGAATTATCCTTTCTTGTCTGTATAGCCCTGAGAGTGTCTCTTTACAATGCGTTCCCCAAGAATCCAGGAGCTACCTTGTGAATAGGGAGAAGGCCTATCTAGGGCGAACTGTTAACACTCAACTTCCCAAGAGAAGACGAGGTTTCCTGGACAAGGACTGGCCTGGGAGCATGTGTTCAGTGAGTGCTATGGAATTACCATTCATTGAGTCCTGAGGAGGTTAGATGGAAAGTGGATAACAGCATTTTTCCTACTTTAGTGCTGTGCCAAAATTGTTGAATGAAAAAGTATAACACAAGACCATTGTGAACACTAAATATAAAGAAAGTTACTATAAAATTTCCTATTCTGAATTCTGCAGTTCTTGGATTCTCTGTAAATATATTCTTTAAACATATTGTACACTTTGGTTATTTGCTATGTTTAGCAAATAAACAAAGCACTGCACTAGTGTGGAGTAGGGTAGGGAATCTTGGTTTATTTTTTGTCGTTGTGACTCTGCATTTTTGTTTTGTGTTTTGTGGTGCTGGGGATGGAACCCAGGGTCTCATGCGTGCTGGACCAGTGCTCTACCACTGAGATACATCCTCAGCACATCATGGTCTGTTTTGCTTACAGATGTAACTGATGGCCTAGAAAGTGCCAGACACATAGTTGGAAGCAGGTGCTCAAATATTGGTTAAATTAATAAGTACTGATAATAGTGATGATATCATGTCCCAGGAAGTACCAACCATAACTCTTCAAGCCCTAAGGGAAGAACTAAATCATTGCTAAGAATAAATGGGATAACTTCACTAATATAAATAACAGTGCATGTCAACATTTTTTTGAGCTCTCATAGTAAACATCTTTTGGTTTGCTGCCCAGAATCATTTTCCCTCCTTGTATTTTTCTTTTTTGTTTGTTTCTGTGGTGGTGGGGATTGAACCAGGGTCTTGCACATGCTAGACAAGTACTCCACCACTGAGCTACACCCCCAACCCTCCTATAATTTTAAGCACCCAGTGAGTCACCTTCTTTTCTCCTTTCTCAGTCCCTGTGACACCAGGATGGGCTGATGACTGTTCACACTCAGTTCTGGAACAACCTGGAAGGAGAAGCCAGTGGCTTGGGAAGAACCTATCTAAGAGGAAGTCCAGTCAGGGAGAGAGACAGATTTGGGGAACATGCATGAGTCTTAATGTAATCCCCTTGTAAAATTGGGCTTGGGGTAGCTCAGAGAGGTATCACCTAAGAACTCTGAATTAGCTGTGGTGGGGAGGGGAGGGTGACTCTCATGATCTCCAAAGTCCCTGAGTCAGTCTACATAGCACTGCATAGTGCTGTCACCATATTCCTTTCGCCCCTGTTTCTGTCTTTCTGAGTCACTTCTTACCAAGCACCTGGGATGGTGCCCCCTCGGGTAGTGTGAAGGATCTGAGATCCTTCCATGCCAGATATGGCTGTGTTCCTGGTCAGTTTCTTTGACTCCATGGTCATTTACTTCCAGTTCCATAAGCTCTGAGGAAGGCAAAGAATGGGTGGGATAGGATCCTAATCTAAAGGGCTTGGGTTGCAAAGGGTGGATCAATTCCTGGAGCACTTGGTGAGCACCTTCCACATGTCAGGGGATGCTGGGGCAGGAAGGAGCACTGTAAAGATGGACAAATGACATCCTCACTGTAAGAACTCTCCAAGCCCATAACTAGAAACGAAGCTGAGCTTGGGAGATCAATGAGCTCGTAGAGAACGGGAAACAAGGCCAGAAAACCTGCAGTTGACTTCTAAACAGCTAATGCAAGAATCAGTCTTCTCCACAGTAGGAATATCAACTCTGCCAAGTTACAGTGATTAAACAGTAGCGATTATGTTAGCTACTGTCAAGATAAATTGGATTATATTTGCCCATTTTATCAGGTAGTTCAAAGTTGTCTTTTTTCTTCTCTATTCCCTGTCCCCACCACCCAAACCAGACACCCAACTGATTTGTTCCCGATGGCTGTCTGTGATTACTGTCCTAATTTGTTCTTTCCTCATCTGCTACAAACTGCCTATTTTCTGTCCCTTCTGATAAATCAGGAGCACTGAGGGACTTCTGAAGCTGTTTTTGTACCATGCAGAAGTGTATTAACTGGAATTCCTGTGTATGTGTCTATAAAACCCCTCGTCTTCTCAGTGTGAGATCACCTTCAGGAACGGCGTCATGTCGATGTGCAGCTTGCGCGTGTAAAATTCTTTTCCGTTTGAACAAATCAGCCCTTTATTTATACAACTTTGAGGCTCTCCCGTCTTCTGAGCTGCTGCCTCCAAGGACTGCAGGGCTCCCTGTGAGAGAAACAGAAAGCCCAGCTTTCATAGGCATGACATACCGAGCAACAAGAGCTAGTCCAAATTCCCCAATATTTATAAAAAGCAATGTTTTCATCATTGGAACGCTAATAATAACACCTATTTTCACCATGGAAGACACAGGGGACCCAAATGTATAGAGAATAACTCAAGACTAGTTAATAACTAGTACCCAGAGAAGTGGAAAAAGGGACCTTCCCAGGGTTGTAATTATTTCATTTAATACCCACAACAACCTTATGAGATAGATATGGTACTTCCTTTGCACAGATGAGGAAACTGGGAGACTCCAGGAGGGCAAGCAACTTGCCCAAAGCCATTCAGCTGGCATAGAGCAAAGCTAAAATCACTGCCCAAGACTCCTTTTTAAATGAGATCATTTTGACACTTTTATAGGTTCAAATAGCTATGAATGGTTACCAAATCTGCCTTGCAACAAATAAGCTTATAGCAGGATTCCAAGTTGAAAATGTATTCAATGTGTTAGGAAGAGTGACTTGAATAAATGTGGCAGAGAGAGAAGGAAGAATTGGCCAAGAGTGGAGGCCTGGGGTGAGGGTGGGGTCTCTGATCTTTCAGGCCATACTTTCTGTAGTCACCACAATGTGCAAACGATATTGCATTTCAGGTACTGAGAAGTGTGATCTGAAGTTGCCTTCCAGCCCGTGCTCCACACTGCAACCTGGGTGATCTTTCCAAGAGGCAAGCTGACCACGTTACCCCTCTGCTTCAAACCTTCAAAGGCCATCGCCCTCAGGGTGAAGGCCAACTGGCTTAAAAGGTTTAAGGTTTCCTGCCTGGCCCTGGACTATCTCTCTGGCCTCATTCAGTCATTCAAGGAATATTTATTAGGTGCTTTTTCTAGGCAGGCAGAGCAGATCCAGCAGCGGAAGTCTGCACCCTGATGATGAGTACCTCCATTGCACAGAGAGGGAAGAGGAACAAAGAAGGAGAGGAACGCAAGTCATGTCTGAAGATGATTTGTGATACGGAGAAAAAGAAACAGAAAGGGGTTGAGGAGCAGCTGGGGATGAATGTGAAGGCTTTGGTTTTAACCCATTATGTCCCATTGTCCTATATATAGGACACTTATAAAAACCTATAAAATTTTATAGGGCACCTATAAAATTGCTCAATTCAAGTTTTTATGGATGCCCTATATATAGGATGGTGGGACGTAATGGGTTAAGTAGGTGAGTTGATGAAGGCCCACCAGAAAGTGATGCTTAGCAAGGCTCTGAAGAAGGTGGGAGAAGGTGTGTGTGTGTGTGTGGGGGGCTCTCCATGAGAAATGTTGACCTCAGCTGCTGGAACAGGAAGTGCAAAGGGCCACTGTCAACATTGGCTTTTGAGTCCCTCTCCTGGGAATCATCTTCCCCCCTACCACTCCTTCTCATCCTTCATGTAGGGCTGGTCTGTCCCTTGAGGCCACTTCCTCCATGGCCCATAGAGATGCTCAGGCTATGCAATGTCTGCTCCTCACTAGATGACAGAAGTTTCAACAGGGCAGGAACCACAGCTATCTTGTTTTCATTGTCACAGTTGTGCCTGGCTCAGGAATTGGACATAAATACACAGTTGATGTGTACCTGCTGAACTATCGGCTAATGGACATGTTAGTGAAGGACGCCAGAGACGTCTGCAGATAGGGCCTGCCTCAGTTCAGACGAGGTGCTGGCAACAGCACACCGCTACAGGAAATGTGTGTTGACCTCTGGAGGCCTGACCTCTGCATAGCACTGGCTCCTCATTCCCAAAGAGAAAAGTTTTTTGTTATTTTTGGGGGCTGATTTGCTGGGGTCACATACATTAGTGGGCTATGAGATCACCCTGGGTGTGGATATGATCATTTCCATATTTTCTAGGAGTCTAATTCTTAGATGTCCATCTCTCTGGGCAGTCATAAACTCTCTCTCCCATAATATTTATATTACCTGCAAGTATTCATGAGGCATTAACAGTTAGTTGGTGGGTCCCCACAAGCTGCCATCATTCCAATGAACACCCACACCCTTTTCCTTTGTTTTGCAGTGTGGCTTGAGATAAAGATTTTCCTGGACAAATACACATCCAATTTCTTGTCATCTCAGCTATATATCTGATTAGCTTCTCAGGGTAAGACAGCCCTTCCTCTTTTGTACATCGAATGAAAGCATTTGGGTCAAGCACAAATCAGACAAAGAATTTGAAGCTTTCTAGCCTTCCCAGGTTTGCATCAATCACCGGATGGGATAATAGAAATCAGAAAGTACTGATCTGAGGGAAATGTCTCCATTATCTCTGAAGATTTTGTTTTAGGCTAGAGGACAAAACGCACAGCCAGGACCAGTTCCAATGGCTGGATTACTTTCACTCCTTATGTGAGACTCAAGATTGAAGAGTGGGGACTTGAGGGGCTCTCAGGAAAGTCTGTCCCAGCCACTTGACCTGTAAATCTTTTTCTCTAATAATTCTCTTGACCGTGTAGCTCATCTCCCTAATGTTTAGGGGCCGTCAATTCTAGTCTGACAGAATGTTCTCAGTGCACTCTGCAGTCCCTGAAATGTGCAACACTGCTTTTGCTTATTCTGTTTGAGAGTTCTAGCAAATAAATGATAGTGAGAGAGAGTTTAGGCTATGGGAGTAAAGAAAAGATTGAACCTGTAAAGAGAATTCTGGAAGGTAATGATAAGAGGAGAAAAATGTCAGAAAGCTGAAACCAAGAAAGCATGTCATGTGCTTGAGTTGTTTTGCATTTATTCATTAAACTGACGCTGAGTGCCTACCCTGTGTCAGACAAACGAGCACCTACATAAGCAGGATGAGTTTAGGTGGTGACTCATCTATGAAGATGGAAGGTGACGGGGAGGGCTGGCGACCTGCCTTGAGGTGGTCAGGGAAGACCTGTCTGAGGAGGTAGCATTGCAGCCAAGAGCTGGATGGCAAGAAGGAGCCAGCCCTGGATGGTCTATCTTTAGCAGTCAGTGTAGCCTGTATCTCTGTGGCCTGATAATTTGGAGGTTAAACTCAGGGAGGGGTTTTTTGGAAAGGAGAGCAGAGAGTTTCTGATTTCTAACCCTGCTCTGCCCCAACTTTCTGGGCTTCCTCTTTGGCCATGTGAGCTCCCCTGTTTTCTCAGGGTAGAGGCATCAAACGTGACACTTGCAGCTCGTGGGTATGCTGAGAGCAAAGAGAATAGAATAAAGAGTAATGGTGGGGGGGCTGGAGGGGTGGTTCTGAGGTTCCTCAGCAGTTCTGGTGCTTGACTGGCATGCGATAGGACGTCACCAGCACCACGTACACAGCAAAGTGTCAGAGCAATGAAGGCCACATGAAATCTAAATAAAAATTGATTCTCTCTCTCTCTCTCTCTCTTTTTAAAGAGTAATCAGGAGTCCAAGGTCTCTACAGGCATAGGACGGAGAAGAAAACACAAGGCTAAATGGAAGGGATGGAAAACCAGAGACTGCAAGAAAGCAGAGAAGCCTCAAGCTGTTTTTGTTTATTTCATGTGCATGCCTTGGTGGGAATGATTTAAGAACTGATAGGTGAAATGTTTAGCAGAAAATCAAAACCCAGTTCTTTACCTATGTTGTCCTGACAATAATATTTTTATGTTCTGCTAAAAACACCTGGAAAGCCTTTCTCTTTAATAAGTGAAACAATAAAGATTAACTAGTTAATTTGGTAAAGCAGATTTGAATTGCACAGAAGGTGTTGCGTAATACTTGGCATTTAAAAAGTTATCTGACATTTAAAAGGAGATGACTGTTAATGAATTCAAGAGCTAATCTTATACTCTGACAGAGTGAGCCATGGAAAATCCAGGATTATTATCTTGCTGTAAACATAATGTGATTCAACTGAGCTATCAAAAAGGGAGCTGTTGCTGTATACAAATATCCACAGGCACACCCACATAATACCACAATTTAAAGAGGATTCCATTAAAATTAAGTAAATTCTCACCATTTCTTTTCCTACTCATGGATTATAATACCTGAGTTAAAAACCCAAGGGAACAAAAACCTTCTTACCGTAATTGTTCCTGCTCCTTTCAATTTGTGAATTTTGAAAGGTCACTACTAGGGGTTGGCCCTACAAACAGACCTTGGGATGTCTAATTTACAGCCGTAATACCAGCTACTTGGGAGGGTGAGGTGAGTTCTAGATTAGCCTTGGCAATTTAACATTGTCTCCAAATGAAATTAAAAGGGCTGAGGAAGTAGCTCAGTGTTTGCCTAGTCTGTGGGAGGCCCTGGGTTTAATCCCTAGCACTGAAAAAGAAGAGAGAGGAGAGAGAGAGAGAGAGAGAGAGAGAGAGAGAAAGAGATATGATATGGAGATATGATGTTCTGAACCCAAGCAGCCAGATCCCTACCCCTGGGTCTCACAGTATAACCAAAGATAAGGATCTATAAGGATCTGTCCTGTAGGCGTCCCTCAGGCCTTCCTCCCACAACATCTCCCACTCTTTTCTAATTGGGGTTCCCCACCTTTGTAGCTGCCGCTCAATGGCTCCAAGAAGAGCTATTGTCCCTCATTAAGGAGGCTGCAACACTCTGGCTGTCTAACTGCCTCCCACACAGCTCACAACTTCATTCTGCCTAGAGCTAGCTGTCAAGAGTCTCTGGGAACCTGTGGGTAAGCTGAGCTGGAGGAGAAACAGGAGGAGGGCCTTTGTAGCCAAGATCTGAAATGTGCCGGGGAACACACCCCACCATTATCTAAAAGCATGGGGAGCAGAGCGGGTGGAGAGGCCTTTGCTGAAACCCTTAAGAGGTCTATCACATCTTATCACTTAACAGGTTTGTCACATCAAACCTCTGTGCACATAGGGCATTTGTCTCCTCCTGAGAGCAAACAAAAGGGAAAGAGCAGTCTCTCCTTCAGACCACCAGACCCCCTCCTTGGCTGGGTCAGTTCCTCCCCTTCCCTGAGTCCTTGTGGGGAAAGAGAGATCTGAGAGATTTAATCACTGGGGGTAGGGCTTGGGATGGGGGGAAGGAGGGCTGGGATTCCAAATCCCCTTCCCCCACCCCAAAACCACCCCAGACCAAATCCTGGAAAGGGCCGCTTCTGCCAGGAGCTACCTGCTGAAGGGCTGGCTGGTTTCCCTGGGTTGGACTGTCTTAGGCGCTGTTACTTCTTCCTCTGGCAGCCTAGAGACAGACCTTTTGTAGAAATGAGGGCATGGGTGGGGCTGTGCAGGGCATGGAATCTGCTGGCTCCCCGTGACTGGCAGCCTGGACAGGGGAACGAGTGCCAGGGCCTCTGTTTACTACCAACCTCAGGTTAACTTAGAGGGAACCAACCCATCCTGCTGCAAGGTTGACCACCCCAGCCCCCCTTGAGGCCTTCACACTGAGACCTTGTCTCTGTCTTGTTTCCCTGACCTGGAGGAAGGAGGGACACTCTGGTGTTCAGAAGGCCCAGTGAGACACCCAGAATCTCAGTTCAACAACCCAGCCTGCCTGTCTTTCCAGGGAGCAGAAGGATCTCAAACCGTGCCATGCTACCACCCACCACAGAAGTGCTCAGCCTTCCTTGTGCCAGTTACCTGGGTTCATTCTGCTCATCTTGGCCACCTGAGGTCCCGTCCCACTTTTTATGTTTTAAAGGCAATTTGGTGCTGACAAGATAGGCAGATTAGGCAAGAGCCAGGAGGGTTCCACCAGCAGGTGAGGTATAGTTTGGTTTTTAGCTAGAGAAAAGCTTTTTGTTCCTCGCATGTCAGGAATTTTGTCTCAATCCACATTTTTTTTTTAACCTCAACTTTATAAAAGGAGTTTTTTTTTTTTACATCTTCCTGAGTGTTGGCAAAATCTAGCCCAACAGCTACCAAGCATTAGTCTAGAAGAGAAACAAGCAATCGCCAGTTCTAGCCTTTGTGAAGGACTTATTTGCCAAGTCACTGAGTTTTCTGTGCCTCAGTTTCCCTATTCAGATATCAGGGCTCACCTCATTGTTCTCCTCAAGGAGATTTTAAAGAATGAAACACAGGCCACTTTCATTCCAGTTTATTTGGAAGTAAATCTTTAACTGTGAATTCTAATTTATATTGTTCTCAATTTAATTAAGTGTTTTGTTGACACAACAGAATCATTGTTTATCTGGCTTAGCAGGAGGAGAAAAATTTTGAGCCAAAAGAGTGATCTGCTTTGCCCCTAGGGAGGCAGAGCCAGTGTTTTCTGAGAGGGGTGTCCAGCTGTGCTGGGCTGGGGCTTCACCATGCTGTGTGGATGATGACACATCCCCCTTTAGAGCAGAGATGGGATGTGGGGTGAAGGGCCGGAAACGGGAAAACTCCCTGGCTCCTCCTGACCCCAAACTTAAACCCACACTGTGACTGTTCCAATCTGACAATCAAATGACAGGGAATCTCAACTTGCATGTTGATTCCAAAAATGTTATTTTAAATCAGTCACTTTTCACTAAGAAAAAAAGTTATTCATGGAGCTTTGAATCGCAGTCTGACTTATAAAAGTTTATCTAACCCATAATTTAGCTGGACTATGGAGGTGAACAAGCCCTGGGAGTGCTGGGACAGCAGAGGGCTGAATGAAGAAAGGCAAAAATGTCCTTTGCCCTCCATTGGACACTCCCGTCCTCTGACCTCCCAGTTTTCCTCAGCGGCCATGTGCTGGCCACAGGTTCCTGGCACCCTGATTCCCAGGCCTGCAGCCCTGTTTCAGAGGGGGAAAACGAATCTTCAAAAAAATTCATGAGATGGAGAAACCTAAGGAATCTTATTGGGAGCATTTTGAGCAGTAACACAAGGTCAGCACTCTAGACACACTGAGGATGCCCGGAGAGAGAAAGAGAGAGGCAGGTGTCGGGAGCTGGGGTGGGAGAGAGCGGTTGCTCATGGTCATCCTTTCAATTATTCTTGCTTTTCAACTTCTCCGTTCGAACGTCTGAACACTTAAATTGTATACCAGCTTCAAGTTCTGTTTTATAATGGCTTTCAAAGCAGGGGACTAAAATAATAATAGTTATTCTAATTTCCTGAGGGCCACCTAGTGCCTAGCACTGTGCTAATCCCTTCCCGTGTGTTGTTTCATCTGAAGTTTGTTATGACCTCATGAGGGAAATGCTATCCTTTACATATGAGGAAAGTGAGCCTCAGAGAGGGTAAATAAGTTGCCTAAAAACCACACAATCACTGAGAAAAAGCTGGAATCTAAGTGTAGCTTTTTGGGATTCCCAAACTGCTAGGCATTGTAAGTGCAGATCACATGTGAATGGCGACCATTTTGGTCCTGACATCTATCTCCTCATGGGTAAATGGGAATAATAACTGTGCCTACCACAGGGCTGTTGTAAGGATTAAGGGAGATAATCCTAAACCCTGCACCTAAACCTCAAAACATTGGCTGTATTACCATTCAAAAAGATCCTCTTAAGATACTGGGGAAATAATCACTGAGACTTGTGGATAGGTACATGGAGTTTTGCTTTACTATTCTCTTAACTTTTAAATATGTTAGAAATAGTTCCCAATAAAAACAAAAAGGAGAGGCTGGAGTGGTGGTAGTTCAGTGGTTTGAGCACTTGCCTGGTATGTGTGAGAACCCGGGTTCAAACCCCAGCACCAAGTACACAACTAAGTGTCTGAGAAACAAATGCCAGATGAAAATATAAATGAAGCTGATTCTCTCTCTCTCTCCCTCTCTCTTTCTGTCTTTAACAAAAATGGGAATTAACTAGGTAGGTAGGTGTTATGTGTTACTAGCAGCTGATGGATCAATAAATACAGACATTGGAATAAAAATCATGAAAATTCAACAAACGAAAACCTTGATTTTGGAATGAAAAATAACTGTTTCTGGGCTGGAGCGGTGGCTCAGCAGTTAAGGTGCTTGCCTGGCATGCATGAGGATTGGAGTTCAAACCCCAGCACCATGTACACAACAAAGTGTCTGAAGAATGACAGTCACATGAAAAGCTAAATAAAGATTGCTTCTCTCTTTCTCTCTCTCTGTCTCCTCTTTCTTAAAAAAACAAAAACAAAAACCCTTTCAAGAAATTATCCTTAAATTGCCAAGTGGGTTGTGGGGCAGACAAAATAATTCTGTGGGTAAGGTTGGACCAGAAGATAAAGTTTGTTTAGTTCTAAATGCCTTTGAACGGAGTTCCACATCCAAAGCTGTTTATAAATTGCGGGGTGGGGGGCGAGAAAGAGAGTGCGAGAGCATAGGCATGGACTTCAGTGCGGGGCCGGGGGAGCTGGCTTTAGAAACAAAGTAGGGGTGTGGAGTACGGACCACTTCTCTTGAGTGGAAAAACAGAAAGCTAATTCTAGGCGTCAATGCTAAGATTGATCCTGTTCATCAGCTTCACAGAGATCTCCCAAGAAGGATGTCTGCTGACATCTCTAAGTCTGCAGTGAACCACAGCTTTCCTACCAACCAAATGGCAACCAACAGCAGGAGGCACTGGAGGTCCTGAGAGCTGGGAGAGAAAAGTCAGCTGAATTTCATTGTCATTATCACTTGGAGATAAAACAAAGTACAGACACCTCCTTCCTGGATTATGGGCTACCCTTCCTTCCTGCCTATCTTCCTTCTTGCCTTCCTACTTCCCTCCCTTCCTTCCTTCTTTCTTTTCAGTACTAGAGATGGAACCCAGGGGCACTCTGTCACTGAGCTACATCCCCAGCCCTTCTTATTGTTTATTTGGAGGCAGGATCTCACTAAATTGCCCAGGTTGATCTCAAGAACTAGCCATCTTTCTGCCGTAGCCTCTAGAGTTGCTGGGATTAGAGGGTTATGGTCTTTTTCTATGAATTATGTGTTTCTATGGATTGTGGTCTCCCTATGACATGACATTTTTCAGGTCAATGAAGAATTTGATTATTTTTGTTTATTTTATTTTATTTTTTTAGTGCCTTCTAGGTGCCAGGAAACCGTGCTAGACACAGGCATACAAAGGTGAATTAGGCAAGATGAAGAAAAAGGAAGTCTGTCTTTCAAGTCCTGCAGCTTATTTTTTTCGATGACAGTTTGCCAAAAAGTTAACCAGAAGGCAGGGTGTGGCACTGCTTTGAAGGTCACTGAGACAAAAGATTACTTTAAAGTATTTGCACAAAACATAGTGTGTCCACAGGTGTATGTGTGGGTTTATTGTCTTGAAAGAAGACCGACAAGAAATATGAAAACCATCTGTGAATCCCCTAAGGAAGCAGATGGGTTACACAGGTTTATTCAACCCAAACCTAGCATGCTAGCATTAGAGGCTACTCTCTGAAATCCAAAAAGGGCAAACTTAGGGCACACAGGATCAAATTTAAATTTATGCTTCAGTAAATTCATGTCATCTTACCCCAGAAGTAGCCTAGGTAGAAAAAAGTGACTTTGTGAAGTGGCAAAATGGACATGATTCCAATTGAACAGGAGTTTTAGGACACTGCTAAAATGTGTCTAATCCCCACAAAGCAGCAAATCCAAACCCAAGATCAAGCATGTGAGAAAGGTGGTCTGCTCTCCCAGTGTTGGAGATAGTTTGAACAAAGGGAGGGGATTGCTAGGTAAAGCCAGGGAGATGCTTTCTTTCTTAATTTCAACAAAAGGGTGAGTGATTCTTGGGAAATCTAATTAGAGGTTGACAAGCTCTTTTTGCTGACAGCTCTATAAACTAGTGTGCTCAGCACCCTGACCCTTGTCCCAAGCTGATCTAGATGGACCTGGATGGACAAGAGATATTCAATCTTGAAACTCAAATTCTTCAAAGGCAAATTCATTGTCTCCCAGAGCCTTACAGTCAGAGAGATAAAATGTTGAAAAGGGGTTGAGATCTTTTGAAAGATCAATTCTGGTGGCCCATTCAATTGCCTAATATAAACCCAACTAATGTGAAATATTTAAAACTAACAGTAGTGAAAGAAAGTGATGCCATTATGGTGTTAGCTTTCTGTATACTTGTTATATATTGTGACTCCTAGACAATTTTACCCTTAGATAAAACCAGCTATTCTCATGATCCATCTTTCTTTTTCACAGTGAGAATTAAAATAAGAAAAAAAAAAGACGAAAGAAAGAAAAACAACAGGAACAATTCTAGGAAAACAAAATAAAAACAAAAAACTCAGCACACCCCTAATTTCAAGTTAGCTTGGCTGTATTTTCTACAGAGAGAGAGGGAGAGAGAGATTCAATTTTTAAATTATTTTTTTCTCCTGGTTTTTGTTTTTCCTCCACTTAGTTACATATGGTGTGCTGGGGATGGAAAACCAGGTCCTTGTGCATGCCAGGCCAGTATTCTACCACTGAGCCACCTCTCCAGTTCCCTGACTGTATTTTTTTTTCATGCATCCTTTGCAAGTCTTTTCCTTATAGTTTAAAAGAAAGTAGTTGCAATCATAATTGACTTACTTTGATTTGTACTTTCAAAATGTTAAATCAGTGGTTCTCAGCTGAGGTAGGTGATTTTGCTCCCCTGGGGATATTTAGCAAGATAGGAAACATTTTGGTGTTCACAATGGGGCAGGTGTGCACTGGTATCTAATGAGCCGAGGTCAGGGATGTTCTTCAACATCCCACAAGGCACAAGACAGCTCCCCATCACAAAGTATCTGGTCCAAAATGTCACTGATGTTAAAATTAAACCCTGTGCTGAACTGTTAGCATGAAATCACAGTTTCTAATATGAACTTTTGAAAAAGTGCCTGAATTAAACCCCTATGTCTTCATAATAATCAGTTCTCTGGTGTTAGACTTTTAGGCTGTTTCTAATTTTTCTCTATTGTAGCTGAATTATTTCCTTTGGATAAATGTCTAGAAGTTAGATATATTATAACAATGGGTATGAATATCTTTTCATATTTCATGAGTCATGTTACCATTTTGATTTACAAAGGAACTGAGCCAAATTACGATCCATCTTAAGTATGTAGGTATACCAGTCTTACTAACACCCGAGAATAATCATTTCGAAAAGTGGGAGGTGGCACAAATCTCAAATATGAAATGGTACCTATAGTTTGCCTCAATATGCATGTAATATACTACTCAGAAAAAAATAGTGCTATTCAGGATGAATATTTTTCCATATTTGTTATCTATTATCATCATTTTTTATATGAATTGCTTATGTCTTCTGCTTATTTTTCAGACTGGTTCTCAGTGTTGATTTTATTTATTTATTTTTTAAAGAGAGAGGGACAGTGAGAGACAGAGAAAGAGAGAAACAATTTTATTGAGTTTTTCACATGGCCTTCATTGCTCCAACACTTAGTTGTGTATGTGGTGCTGGGGTTTGAACCTGGATCCTCCTACTTGCCAGGCAAAGCCACGAAACCTCTGAGCCACCGCTCCAGCCCTTCAGTGTTGATTTAAAAAAGTATAGTCAGTAATGTTGAAGTTAATGAAATCACTTTACTTTTTTAGTTTTACTTTTCCCCCACCATTGCAGAGATATGTTAATGATTCTTCCAAGAACTTTAATACTTTTTTTTAGGTGCTGGTCACCTTGCACAACCTGCAGCCTCCACCGAGAGGCCCTGGGGAGGAGAAAAAGCTCTCTGGCGATTGATGTCAGCTACCCACAGAGGGAAGAGCAGCTCTTGGTCTCTGAAAGTATCCCAGGAACTAATTTCCCTTAATGAAATGCAGGGCCCGAGGAGGAGCCACAAGGCAGAAAGGGAAATAAATTTGAAGAACATCAAATTCAGTGAGGAGTTGGGAGGACGTGCATTGAAAAAGGGCACCGTACCTTTAGGACTTCAGAACTGGCAAGGCTCCATCCATATGCAGCTATTAATATGCAAAAAATGCCTTCATAAATACTTGATTCTGTTCACAGTGGGGAGGCAGTTCATTTGAAAGAGGAAATGGGAGCTTGGAGTTGAAACATGTCTGCTTGTCTCCTTTTTCTTTTTTCACTGCTCTTTTCATCTCCACATTTCCCCTTGTAGTTTTCTTCCCCCTCTTTCCCACGACTTAACCCCTCTTCCAACTCCTAGAAGTTGCTGATGGCAGCTGCCGCTCTCATTTCTACTGCAGGATTTACCGCCGAGCCCTGATCCTCCTGATCCTCGGGTCAGGCGTGGAAGGGGTGGCTCAGGGTCCCTTGCCACCTTTTGCCATCCTTTCCGTGTGTTCTGGAAGGTGCTGGAGGCAAGATCCTAACCCCTTCTACTCCAGCACGGAGCGGGCAGCCGCCGCGGACACGGAGCACAGGGTGTTCAATCCCACCAGTAGGGGGCACCCGAGGCAGCCTCCAGAACCGGGAGACTCCGCTCACCTTGGCTGCCAAGCACCGACTGCCTTCCTCTCCCACCCACTCGTCCTTAAAGGGCGTTGGTACCAAAATATTCCACCTTTGAGATACCCCCCCCCAACTCAGCTAGCACCGTGATACAAAGTAAAAGTATTTTATGCAACTGAAAAGTATTTTATGTGGCTGTCTTGGGGACCAGACCCTAAGGGAGTGGGTGGAGTCAGTAGAGAATTAATGAAAAAGAAAGATGGGCAGAAACTGCTGATGCTGGTTAGAATCAATTTTGGGTGATATCGTCGCCTGCCTCAGAGTGGCAAAGGCCACAGTGGAAGGAATCCACCGCGTTTGCCAGTGGCCCATCAAGGTAGGTAACTGCAGTCTGCTGTGCAGAAATTTGTTTCGAAATCTTTTCCAGATGCTTTATAGTAAACATGAAATTAGTCATTTACGTGGAGTAGGTTGAGGAAGTGGTTAACATGGAAGTCAGTGATTAATCCAATAAAGGGCCATTAGTTTAGAGAAGTAGGGGCAGCCAGAGAGTCCAGAAGTTCCCCTACCCACCTCCCCATTTTCTCTGGGTGTGGGGCCTGGTGGGGGCTCTCTAGACTTCCTCAAATGGTTTCTTATTTCCAGGCTCTTTGTAAAGGAATAAGGACCACTGAAATGTTGATGAACCAGCTGGTGTGGAGGGAACCACCCTCTCATTTCACAAAGGAGGACCATGAAGTTCTCAGAGTAAGGGACCTGCCACAGTTTTGCTGGGGAAAACAGGATTAGAGCTTAAGATCCAGGGTCTGGTGCTCTTCTTTCTGACAGCAAAGTTCACAGTTCAGTCTAGGACTTAATCTGACATGGTCGAGCTGCTCTTTTATTGCAGGTGATATCAAAATGCGGCCAAGGGATATGTGAATTTGAAGTGTGCTCAGGGTGGAGGAGGCATCTGTATGGCCTGTGGAGTTGTGGAATTACTGAAATATACGATACTGCATTTTTCTTAGTCACAGGTTCTCTTATTTTTTTTTTAAATGCCTCTAGATCCCTTATAAAGGGTGTCTTCAAAATAGGCATTAAAAAAAGAAAAAAATCCATGACGGTTGGTTCTGTGGTTGCTCAGTAGCAGGGAGGGGCAGTCCAGCTGTGTTTACCTCAGCAGAGGCCTGACCCAGGCCTGGGTTCCAACAGTGAGCTTGGGCCCACCTCAGAAGCCAGCGCAGGCACAGGGGAAATAAATCCATTCCTATTATTATTTTTAACGGGTAAGGGGAAAGAGGGAAAAGCCAGGCTGTGGCAGGAAGTTGGAGACATGGGAGAAATAAGAGATCATGGTCCCAGAGGCTGTCACACAGCAGGGAGACTTGAGAGTGCCTCCAAACGGAGTGCTGCTTCTGAATGCTGCCTCAGGTTCTCTGAGTGGTGGATTCAGTTCTAGGAATTGCCCCCAGTTGTCTTCAGAGAGACACCGAAGGTGGTCCCAGCCTCAGAGTTTCCAGGGAAGGAACAGACTTATAAATATTTCCACACATATGACCTTGAACCACTAATAACTAGTCCTAATATCTATTAATAGATGGAACTTTTTTTTGCGCTTTCTTCGTGATCATCCTTGCAATTTTTTCCTTGATTGCTAATTTCCACCCCATTAGGAGTGAGAATGTGTGCCTTTTGCCTTATTAGAGGATACCTTTCAGTATTTCCTATTCTCTCTCTGACTTTGCAGAAGTCAGGAAAGGCCAGCACAGCTTATTAACAACACACATGAAGAGCCAGACAATAGCCAAGACATTCCAAGCCTGAGTAAAGGAACCTCTGTTTTGTGATGGTTTATGTGCCTCATTTTACTGAGTAGGCAAATGAGACTCAGAGAGGTGAAGGGTCTTACCTAGGGTCACTCAGCAAGCTGGAACCCAATAGTCTTACCCTCCAGTGTCATGCTCAATTCAGAGTCAATACCATACCTGCTTCTCAGTTGTTTGGGTCAAAGGTGAGGTTTCATAGAGATTCATGCGAAGATTGGTTCCGGATTCAGTGTTTGCTATATTGAAAATCAGAGAGAAAAAGGAACATGGTTGTCATATCTAGGTCTCATGAATTTTTATACATATCACACACAAGCACACCTAGTTCATAGGTATGTAAGGTTATAAACACATATACACCTATGGAATTCATATCTGCTCACCAAATAACACCTGTAACTTTTATAGGCACAGGCTAAACACTATACTAACTTTGGTATTATAACACTTTATATTCGAATTTAGATTTTTCTTGTTTTGGTTGCTCTTTAGAAGAACAAAAGTAAATTCTTTGTGCTATTAAAATTCAAATAATGCTGAAATTAAAAAGGAAATATTGATGGAAAGAAAACCTGCTGATGCCGTGGAATATAAATTTTGTATGATCACCCTTTGCTGAAGTAGAAAATGTTGTGCAAGCTTCCGGAGGAGAGATGAGAGGCTTCCCTGCCCCTTCATGATGTGGAGGGGCAACAGCAGAGGTGGGAACGAGGGACATATGGACACTGCCGTGGTGTCGTGTGCAATTCCCATCACTCTCCTCTATGATAGTGTTTTCTGCAGGTGTGGAGGCCTAGACTCGAAAGGCCTAGTCACTCACCCAAGGCGGTACAACTAGTGAGGTTTTGAGTCCAAGACTGCCTGACTTTAAGACTCTGTGGTGCTAAAGGGTAGGGCTTAGTTTTTTTCTTTTTCTCCCCCTAAGAAAGTAATTGTAATGTTTATGAAGGAATGTTTATTTGAAGAAAAGATTTAGCTAAGCACATGGCTTTGCTCATGAGGATTTTAGTCTTCTCTATGGGACCTGTGTCCAATAGAAAGATCTCTCCATTCTTGGTTCATATGTGACTCTTGTAGAGCCTGGGACCATCCAAGATCATTTTTGTCTGTTTGACCTGAAGCTTTACACATCCCTTGTGGGCTGACCTTCCATTTTTGTTGCTTCTCAGCTGTCCCCTTCTGTCTGGTTTGGAAATGGCTTCTGCACAGACTTTAAACATTTCTTATTGAAGCCAGCTTGGGGGAAACTGAGGCCCAGAGAGTGGGTTTATGAGACTGGCTCAAGGCCACACCTCAGAATAGCACAAGACCAGGAACCAGAACCCAGATGTCCTGATTTAAGTCTTGTGCGTCTCCCTCCACATCCCTGCCTCCTGTTAGCTCATTTGAGCTTGCCACATCACAGCTGCCTGGCAGTGATCCATCCTCTGGACAAATCCAGCCTAGCAGAATTGTGTTGCGATGAGGTTCACTTCACTGTGGCTTGGAAAGAACCATGGGTCTCTCAGAAATGAAACTTATAAATTCTAATGCATAAGGGAAGTTCTTGCAACACCAGGAGAATGAATCAGTCAGCCAGAGTTCAAGAAATGTAAACACATTTTTAGATAGGAGACTGAAAAATCACTTAGGACTTCTCATCTCATGGGTCAAGACCTTGGTAATTTACTGAGGTCCCAGCTGTCAAGGAGGAGACACCACTCCAACTGCATTCCTGGGAGATAAAGCAATGGGGGTGGTAAAACTGCCTCTTGGAACAGTATGGCAAGATCTACCCCTGCGATCAAGTCGAAAGAACTAATGAACCTGTTGACCAACCCAGGCACCTGGTTCTGAGTACAGGGCCTGGTCTTCTTCTCTGCTCAGGAGCTGGTGTGCACATCTCGGGCTACACACTGCACCACTTCCAGGCATGCCTGAAACTTGGCGCTCACAGTCTTTCTGTGATGAACATTTCTGCCACTAAAGAGATAAACAGAAAACACATTCCTTCCCTGGCTGCCCACCATCAGGCCCCAGCAGATTTTCAAACGCTAGCATTAATCTAACCACAGGCTTTTAGTGAGGAGATAGCATTCCTAACCAGATAACCAGGCTGTCTCAGAGATGACCCTTACTAGAGGGGGTCTCATCCCAAGCCCCTTCTGCCTTTTCAGATCATGGGATCCTTCAGCAAACACTCAAAATCTAAAAAGCAGGAAAGAGCATCTGGTTCTAGAATGGAATATGACCTCTTAAAATTTCCTTCTACTTAAATCCATGTTGACAGTGTTCTATGCCCAAGTTGATATTTTAAAGAAAAGTGGAACACAATCATATTTATGACCATTGTTTCAGGGTGTTTATTTCCTTTGGTATAGGAAGCCCTGATGGGCCCCATCTGATGTCAAAATAGAAACCTACCCACAAAGAGTCACCTTATCAGGACAGGAGGGCCACCTGGCTCCTTTCTAGATATGTGCCAGGGATTGGTAAAGAACACAGACCTACCTACAGGCTCTGAAGTGGCCAAATATTCCATGGTTACTAGGGCATTCCTGTCAGGTGCTGGCAGGAACCCCTTTAAATCTGTTTAGGGCCTTTCCCCACACATACCATCTCACAGGCCCTTCGATTGCTACATTGCTCTTATGGAACCCATAGCTTGCAGTATTTCATGGCCTGGGATGCAACAAATCCACTGCCAAACAGATCTCATAAAGCACCCCACCTTCTCATGGCTCCGAACGTGGACTTGCTGGGCCCAGCAGAAACCAGTGCATGAAGGTCTAAGTGTCAATCTTGGTACCTTTTTGGTTTTGTGTTTTGGTCATAAATGGAAAATGCAAATGCCAATTCCAGATTATTAAAAGAAAATTCTTCCCAGTATAAACTTAACTATAAAAGGAAGAATTACTCTGGTCCTGCTGGCCTTAAGAATATCTAAAAATACTTTATTTTATACGATGTGATTCAAGACGCCTATGACCTATAGAGATTTGTAGCATTATAATAAATTTTAAGTCTGCCTGTTTAATGCAGGAGACTGAGACCCAAGATGGCCTTTTGGTATTGTAATTATCAAATTCTTGGGACAAGATTTAAGACCCTGTTTATGCTACACATTTTGCCTTTAAATCTTCCTAGATGAGGAGGAGGGTGAAATAGGCATATCAAACAGTTCCTGGAGACCTGAGAAAGTCTCCAGGCTAAAGACGTACCCCTGGGAGTAGATAGATCTAGAAAATATGAGTCAGTCTGAATTTAAATGTGGAAGTGCCTAGCAAATATGAGGGCCATATTTTTCCTCCAATTTGGAATAACAGTCCTTTTATTTACTTATATTTTCTTAGACCAAGGCTAGCTAAGTCTCAAGGGTCTGGCTTTCATTTTGGGAATAACAGCTTCTCTCAAAAGCTTATGAATTATTTTTAACAGGGGAATCCAAAGGTGCGTGGCTGTTTACCAAGCCCCAAATAGAAGCCAAACTAGATGGTAGAATTTAAATTTGAATTGTGTAGTAACAAAATATCCACTGCACAGGAAGTGAGGAAACGTTACAGGATCGATTAGGATACTTGTGATGGAAGACCACGAGGAGGAAGGGAATTCAAGATAGAGTGAAATTGCACCTGCATACAAAGTGACCCGCCAATTCAGGCTCAAGCTTGCTTTTAAACAGATATAAACATCTGATCTCCCAGCCCTAGTTTTAGCCCCCCTCCAATCCATTCTTTGTACATCTGGGAGAGTCATTTCTTTAGTTTAAAAAA
>PVKS010015542.1:0-45732 GCA_004027875.1 Aplodontia rufa | reverse complement strand
TAAGTAACACAATAAAGATCTCAAAACAACCCCCCCCACCGAAAAAAAAAAGACAAAAAAAGGAATGAAAAAGAGAAGGAAAATTCCTGAACTTAACTTCATCTCTGCCGTGAGTTTCCAAATTATCACTTAAACAAACAATTCACAAAGAGATTTTAATAATAAATACTATATGAAGAAAATTTTACTTTAGAAAAATTATATGAGTGAAAATTAACATTTCCTCCCTCTCAATTATAATAAAATAATTTTAATGGTAGTTAGGGTTAACAGGGGCCAATTAAAAATAATTTTCAATTGATTGAATCTGTTTTGCAAATCACTTGGGTAGCATGAATCAAGGATTATAAAAATGCTCTTATGCCTTGCCTCCAGAATTCCCTTTCTAAGGAAAACATCCTCAATATGGGGAAATCTGTACAGACAAAGATGTTCATTGTGGTTGTCTCTAACAGAGTAATATCAGAAGTGAAATATGAAACAGCAAAAGAAAGGTTGAGAAATATGATATATATCAACTGCAGTCGTGTGAAAATGGATAGAAATGACATTTATGCTCTAATATTAAGTACATCATGTTGGGATGTTCATAAATATGATGTCTATTGGGTTTTAAAGGGGCCTCCTGGGATATCTTTAGTTCCAAAAAACATTCCTTTCCCGGAACGACAGCACTCTAATGTATCACATATTTGCCTCCACTTGCTCAGTGTGGGTTCTAGTCTTTTAACTCTGTTCTTGAAAAGTCATGACCTGGGGCTGGAGTGGTGGCGTGGTGGTTACGGCACCTGCCTGGCATGCATGAGTACTTGAGTTCAAAGCCCAGCACCACATATACAACAAGGTGTCGGTGTCCGAGGAACGAAAGTCACATGAAAAACTAAATAAAAATGGCTTCTTTCTCTTTCTTTCTCCCTCTCCCTCTCTCTCTTTAAAAAAAAAAAAAGTCATGACTCTTCATCAGACATTTTTTTATTTTTAGAGAAAGAGAGAGAGAGAATCAATTTTCTTTATTTATTCATCTGGCCTTGTTTCTCTGACACTTAGTTGTTTGTGTGGTGCTGGGGTTTGAACCCGGGTCCTCATTCATGCCAGGCAAGTGCTCCAACCTCTGAGCCACTGCTTCAGGCCTCACCAGACTTTTTTTTTTAAAACTTTGCAACTACCTGACTTGCATCTTCCTTGATAACTTGGAGCCAGATATCAAAGAAAAGCGAAGGCAATTAGACCTGGGGGGAGTTCTTTCCGTATTGCACATGACAGAAACAAGAAACCTCCCAACTTCTCTTTGAGGTGATCTGTTCCTGGGTTTCTGTCCCTTCAAATTGATATTTCCAGATGCTACTAATGAAGAATCTTGCCAACCACCTAAAAAAGAAGTTCAAGGATTCGCACATGAGAGACAGCTCAGCATCTCCAGCTTGAGTAATGTAAAAATAGCCAAATGGAAAGGCTGGTTTTCAGAAGAATTGCTACCCAGTGAATCAGAATTTTCTTGAAATCAGAGCATACATGAAGCTTTGGCATAGACCCGGGAACAGTTAGGAGAAAGCAAAGCTGTTGGTTGATACAGAAGCCACTGGCTAATGAACCCCACTGACACTTTCAGACAGCAAACTGTGTCACAGCGGGACCACGGCCAATTAATCAACTCCCATGCAGAGAAATGCAGGTTAAGTTAGGGAGGAATACGTGTAATCTAGTATTAGCTGATTAAAAGTTACGAAACTTTTGTTTAAAAAGTTATTTAGGGGGCTGGAGTGGTGGCTCGGCAGTTATGGCGCTTGCCCCACATGTAAGTACACAGGTTGAAACCCCAGCACCCATGTATGCAGCTAAGTGTCAGAGCAACGAAAGCATGTGGAAAACTCAATAAAAATTTGCTTCTCTCTGTTCTCTCTCTCTCTCTCTCAGTGTCCTTCTCTCTTTAAAAACAAATAAAAATAAAAAAAGTAAAAAGTTGTTTAGTACAAGGTATTTCATCTCTTGTGGCCTATAGGATGTAAGTCAGGCTGGCCCTTATAGGATTTGTGTCCCTCAGAAAGGTCAGTGTGCAGGGTAGTCAATCCCATGTATCAGACCCAGCAAAGGCGTAGCAACACATAATCTAGGGCAATCATAGGTGTGTATCTGGAAGAAGGGGGAGGGACAGGTGGAGGAGAGGAGGGGGAGGGAAAATAGGGAGGGATCTAGGGGATAAATCTGATTTAAGAATATATGCATATCATATTGTTACTTTATATGCATTTTGATTGTACAATAACTAAATTTCTTAATTAAACAGAAAAAAAGTTGGACATGATTGCAAGCAGGTGGTCAGCAACCCCAAGAATGAGGTTATAACCTCAAAATGTATGAATTTTTACACAAACAGGGGAATCATTGCCTAGGATACCTGGAGGAAGGGAGGGGGAGGGGTTAGGAAGGATATCTTGAAGACTAGAGGGAGGGAATATGGGGGAATCATCTCAGAAGGAGATCTCTGACCTCCACGGGATGTCCATTTAACACAGGAGTTCTTTTGAGGGGGAAAATAGAACCATGGGGAACCCAAGGGGGACATCCATGACATGGCATCAGTCTTGACTAACTATGTAAATATACATTTGCTCTTGATTGTTTGATAATGATTCCCTCTCAAATGTAACTCCATATTCAACTAATGAAAAAAAAGAATGAGGTTATAAAATGTGGCTATTTGGACTTCAAGACTATTTTATTTTCATAAATATATGCATACATATGAATGTGTGAATGTGCACATGTATTTATAATTATGGTAAAAATATAAAATTTACCATATTAAACATTTTTCAGTGGATCGTGGTGTTAAATATAAGTGTGTCCATGTTGTGCAAGAGATGTTTTTTCTTGGCAACCTGAAACTGTGAACCCTTTGAACACCTCCCCATTCCCTCCTTCCCTCAGCACCTGGCATCCACCACTCCACTCTCTGTATCTAGTATTTGACTCGGTACCTCATATAAGTGGAATCGCACACCATTCATCTTCTTGTGACTGGCTTTTTTGTTTTTCAAGAGAGAAGGACAGTGAGAGAGAAGGAGACAGAATCAATTTTTATTGAGTTTTTCAGATGGCTTTTGTTGCTCTGACACTTAGTTGTGTACGTGAGTGCTGGGGTTTGAACCCATGCACTTCCGCATGCCTGGCAAGCGTCGTAACTGTGAGCCACTGCTCCAGCCGAGTGACTGGCTTATTTTTCTTAGCATACATTATGCTAAGACTCCTCAAGGGTGATCTATGTAGTAGCATGTTATAAAATTTCTTTCTTTTTTAAGAGTTATCAGATTTCCCTTTTTTCCCAAGTAATCCAATTAAAGAATGAGCAAGTGATCTAAATAGACACTTCTCAAAAGAAGGAATATTATTGGCCAACATATATACGAAAAAATGCTCAGTATCATTAGCTGTTGGGGTCAACACTGGGCAGTACCCAGGTATGCCTGTTCCTAGTGGTGAAATCAGAAGGTCTCCAAAGGATGTGGAAACAAGGTCAGGAGAAAGAAACTGGCCACTTGTCTCCATCTGTAGAATTAAAGCAGAGTGACCCTCATGGTCAAGTAAAAGAATATACTCATAAAACATCTGAAGGCTCTGGAGGCTGAGGCAGAAGGATCACAAGCTCAAAGCCAGCCTCAGCAACTTAGTGAGAATCTAAGCAAAGTAAAATAAAATAAAATAAAAAGGGCTGGGGACGTGACTCAGTGATTAAGCCCCACTGGGTTCAATCCCTGGTACCAACAAAACAAACAAAAAATCTGCAGAAACCCATGTGCACAGTGGTCACAGGTAGGTTTGTCCTGTGCACTCCGCCCGCTCGTCGGCACGGGGCTTGCAGGCCCAGGACAGCTGTAGTTTTTCCTGGCATGCAGCCAAAGAGCGCATGAGTAATAAAACGTCCGCACATTCTCCACTGAGTTTGCCAGATTCTTTCCTTGGGATTGGAAAATACTATGCTGGGGCTTTGCAACCCTGGATTTGAACATTAGCCATCAGGTAAATGAAAATCAAAACCACACTGAGACTCCATCTCACCCCAGTTGCTGTGGCTATTATACAAAAAACAAATGAAAACAACAAATCCTGGCGTGGATGCAGAGAAAAAGGGACATTTTATGCTCTGGGTGGGAATGAAAACTAAAATAGTCATTTTGGAGAACAGTATGTAGATTCCTTAAAAAAATACACTAAATAAGAGCCACCCTATACCCAGCAATCCCACACCTGGATATAAATCCTAAGGAAATGGAATCGGTATGTTGAGGAGACATCTACACTCCTATGTTTGTTGCAGGACTCTTCATGATAATCAAGACATAGATTCTGCCCAATTGCCTATTGACAGATAAATGGATAAAGAAAATGTGGTATATACACACAACGGAATATTATTCAGCCATAAAGAAGAATGAATTTCTGTTATTGCAGAAAAATGGATGGAACAGGAGGACATTAGTTTAAGCAAAGTAAGCCAGAAACAGAAAGATTAGTACTACATGGTCTCTCCCATATGTGAAAGCTAAAAATGTCAATTTCAAAGTAGAATAGTGATTATTAGAGGTTGGGTAAGGGTGGGAGTGAGGAGGTGGGACTTGTTGAATGCTCATTATGTGCATGTATGAAAATACCACATGGAACCTCAGTGTGTACAATTGGTATGTAATAATTAAAAATGTAAAAAGAATTTCTGCTTTTGATGATTTTCTTTAGACTACAAGTATGCTCAATAAGTCCATCTCACAAAAATAAAAATATCAGAAATAATCCCTTCTTTTTTCTCAGATAGACGCTTGAGCTTCTTTCACTCACTGATATCACAAAGCCCCCCTGAGCTCCTTCACTTTTTGTGATCTGGTTTCTCCCTCCCCACTCTTGTAAAATCATTCTTTGAAGAGTATTAGAATAATGATCGGAAAGCAGATACGACTCTTCTACAGCAGGATGCCTGGATGACAACTAGTCCTGTTTCTTGGCTTAAGTTTTCCTCTAGAGCGGGTTCTTTGAGCACCATGACAGGCTCTCTTCTTTTCCCTTTTCCCTGGTAGTTTACTCTTGCTAATTTAGTTTCTTGAGTAGGATTCCTGCAGAGCTGACAGAGATCAGCCCTGCCTTCAACAGGCAGCCTGCTCAGATGGCCGGTTGCCCTTCATGAGGCACCTCCCTCCCCTTATTCGGAACCAGTTAGACTACTGCCTTTCAGTTGTAGGCCAAGTGATATGAATAAGAATAAGGCAGAGTTAGAGTCAAGCTGGGGCTAGAATCTGAGTTCTGAAAATTCTGCACTTGGCGCCAACTCTCAAGAGGCTGGCTCAGCACGAGGTTTTCAGGTGGCTGGAGGCCCTGGAGTTTCCTGGAGAGAGAAGCCTTCTGATCTAGAGGGCTTTCTGATAGTTTGCCCCTGGAATGCCTTTGGTCTATTTCTCTGCAAATTGGAAAACATGAATGAAAGGGCTCTGAATTTTTAAAACTTAACTCTTTTCCCTGACAGATAGGGCTTCTGAGGAAGAGAAAGCAAGCAGGACCCCCATTATAGGGTACTGCTCCAGAACATTCCAGTTGTTCCTTTCATACCCCAAGTTTCTTCCTCTTTTCTTGCTTAATTGCAGCTGGTTGGCTTTTATTGTCTCCTCTTAACTTTTGCGTCTCTGCCCACGTTAGCTTTAGAGAGAGAGCAAGTCCAACGGTATCATCCTCATTTCTAGTTTTTACCATTTTTCTTCGATGCTCCTTCCCTCCCCACTTAAGTTGACCCAAGTTACAAAAATACGCTTTTCCATCATTGACCCTGGGGTCTGCCTAGCTCACAAGAATGAAGGTTGAACTAGTTACAAATCCTCAGTGCATAGCGAATCACCAAGAGAGCATTTGAGAGAAGCTTCACTCCCAGGAATTCTAATTTACTTATCTGAGGTTGAGCCTGAGAATCCCTGTGTTTTAATAACTCCCCGGGGAATTTAATGAGTGGTGAGAGCGGTGAGCTGCTGGCCTCTGGGTAGTGACAGCCCCTCCCAGCTCTGATGATGTAGAAGGCAGGAAGAAAGCTCCAGAAATCCATTGCCCCCAAACCAGGCAAAGAGTGGAACAACATTAGCAAGAGGGTGTCAAAACACACAGACAAGAAAATGACCAAAGAATAAAGGAAGAGGGGCCCCAAGTAGAGGTGCCCATTCTGATTGGTAGATCCAGAGGGGGGTGAAGAAGCTACATTGTTTAAGGGTCACCTGGACAACTTCGGTGACTAATAGGATTTTGAACTAGTAATTGAGCTGTCCTTGGCTGCCGGTCTCTGTCCTTTCTCCCCAGATGCTTGCTCCTGGACTCTGCTCAGGTGGGAGGTATCTGGAACAGTCTGCAAAGTCTGGCCCTGCCTCTCCCTGCCACCCCCTCTGGTCCCAGGGCAGTGGAACTCAGTCCCCAATGCATGTCTTTGCATCAACAGATTGCTGAAGCTCTGCTCTCAGGACCCTCAAGTCTGGGGCAGGCTGGGAGTTTGGGTTTCCACCAGGTTCCTGAGCTGCTGCTGCTGCTGCTGGTGTTCTGGGGCCACACCTTGAGAAGCAAGGGAATTGTTTCAAAGCCAAAAGAGGCTGCTTCCTGAAACCCTTGACCAGCAAGGGCTCCAGCCTGACCACAGCCTCCTCCTGCCGGGCGCAGGCCCTCCCACCTCCCACCGTCAGCCCCTTCGTACACAGCTCTCCCCTTGGAGTCTCTTACTCCTGTTTCTATATCGGGCAGACTCCCACTCCTCAGTCAAGATTCTGCTTAAATGTTACTTTCTCCGTGAAACCGTCACAGAACCTTTCCGAAATACAGAGCATCTCTCTCCTCTGTGCTCTAATTTAGAGATCTTCTCAATGCATTTTGATATCTTGTTTGCATAGCTGTCTCCTCCCCTGCTAGATCCCCATAAATAAAATGAGGTTTTTGTCCTCTTTATCTCTGCCTTCTCTGCATCCCCAGGACCTACCACAGTGTCCAGCGTGGAAAACATGCTAAGTAAACATTTCATTGCCTGAAAGATGGGATCAACAAGAGAAAACTACTTCAGCAGAGTTGGTGGACTTTTTCCTTAAAAAGGCAGAACCACTCTGTAGGTGGGTGTTGGGCGTTTTGGCTTAACTGAACCTCGAAATTGTTTTCAAGACTGGATACTACGGGAAAGGGGCAGATGTTTAAAAAAAATGCCTTAGACGGCTCTTTCCTACTTAGGAATGCTGCCCATCTTCCCCATTCCCTACACAACTCCCTGAAAACTGCTTAGCATTTTAAATCTGATTGGTACGAAAGAGAGTTTGAGTGTGGTCCCAGCCTTCTGAGCAAGTACACTGCAGATTATCCTCCCTGACAAACAGCCAGAGAAATGACTTACCAAAACCTTTCACCTCTGAAATACAAAATACACTGTAATGCGGAAGAGAGACCCAAAGCCATTCCTTTTTATTAGGATGAATGCAAGTTTTTAAGATTTAAAGACACATAGGTGGTCACAGGAGAAATTTAGCTAGGTTCAAAAAGTTTAGGTTCCAGCCATCCATTCTTAATTTTCTAAAATATATGCTAGGGTGGGGAAAATTTAAATTTATACATGATTTGGAGATTGAGTCTTTTTCCCCGTCTCCATGAGGTGTTTTACCAAGCAGGCATTTTGTGTTCAGCCTTGGAGAATTTAAGTCTTTAGAGCAGTGCGTTCAGGGGGTTGGAACGCTGGCTCGGCGCTTGCGGTGCTTGCCTGGCATGTGCGAGTACGTGAGTTCAAACCCCAGCACCACATACACAACAACCTGTCCAAGGAATGAAAGTCACACGAAAAACTAAATAAAAATTGCTTCTTTCATTTTTCTGTCTCTCACTGTCCCTTTCTTAAAGAAAAGAAAAAAAAAAGAACTGTACATTCAGGAAGAAGCTGGCTCAGGCGAGGGAAGAAGTCGGCAGAGCATATATTGGTAAATGATTTATGAGTTGGTTTATTCTGAGTTTTAATCTTGTCTGTGAATAAACATTGACCAAGGACTTGGAGATCTGCCTCTGTTGGTCCCTCAGAGGGGCGAAATGAGGTGGGTCAGGAGTGACAGGTGATCTTTGTGTCGCGACATCTTTAGAGTCGACAGCGAGTTGGTTGTGCAGTGATCATTCATTTATTCATTCACTAAAGTTTGCACCGAGGACCAGATGTGCATGGGTCGGTCTTCTGGGGATGCAGCCATGGGCAAAATGGTCGCCAGTTGCCAGTCTCCGCCCATGAATCTGCACTCTGGCTGGGAAGATACAGGCGATGAGCCAGGATGAACCACAATACAGAAGACCAGAGACGGAGAGGGAGCCTACAGAAGGATGGGGAAGTGGGATTGTGCTTTAAACCAAGAGCTGGGAGCCTGAAGGAGGTGGAAGGGTGACCGGTGTGGCCGTCTGGGCAGAGGGAGCAGAAGGGCTGGCCGTAAACTCTGAAGTAGGAACAGTGCCTGGCGTGGAAGACACAGGCACACGGGGACCAGTGGGCTGCAGGTCTGGGGCCTGAGCCACAGGGAGGACAGTGGTGTTATTTGCTGAGATAGAAAAGTCTTTTGGGTAGGCAGGGACAGGTGGCGCTTGGGCTCAGACATCTGTGCTGTACGCTGTCGGGAGCGTCCTCAGGTGGACACATTTCATCCAGCACCCTGAGGAAGCCACCGGAGATGAGCAGGCAGGTAGAGATGAGAAGGCACCCAGCTGGAAAGGTCCTGCAGCTTCCAGTGAGCTGGAGGGAACCCCGGGGAATGTGAT
The DNA here is from genome assembly GCA_004027875.1 of Aplodontia rufa. Classification (NCBI taxonomy): domain Eukaryota; kingdom Metazoa; phylum Chordata; class Mammalia; order Rodentia; family Aplodontiidae; genus Aplodontia; species Aplodontia rufa. The sequence goes on along the minus strand of PVKS010015542.1, from coordinate 36,951 downwards.
CTCCCAGAGACAAAGTGCAGGGACAATTCTGAGACTAGGGGCATGGTCACCCGTGCTGAATGCCATGCTTGACCAAGTCCCTGGAGGAGAGAGTATTGCCCCGTGGACTTCACCAGCTTCAACCTGAATGGCAATGTTTCCAACTGGCAGCAGGGGTGAGACCATCACAGTGTCGGGCTGAAGGGCCAACGAAAGGAGGAAAGATGGTGGTGTCCTGGGCCTGGGCCATCTTTGAATCCACTCAGTCAAGAGGAAGGGAAGGTACAGGATGGGACATGGAAGGGGGTGTTTGGATAAGAAGGAAAGCAGGTGTCCAGCAAAGTTCAGGTATCAAGAAGGAAGAAGAGTTACTTACGTGAAGTCAGGCAAGGTCCAGAAGAGAAGGGAGATCATTGCGAGAGAGCAGGGGCTCGCAGGCCTGCCGTCCTGGAGAAGGTGATGGGGGAGCTCCTACCAGGGCACAGGAGGCAAGAAAGGTAGGAGCAGGGGGCAGGTGCAGGTGGGTCATAGTGTGGTGTGTTGGGTGGGGGCCAGAGAGTGCCCTTCTGATGGCTCTGTTTGCTCCACTCAGTGGGAAGCAGGATCATCACTCCAAGCACTGGCTGGTCTAAGGAGAGTGAGGGTGAAGAAGGGAAGCTGTCTCCATCGCCCTGTGTGGGGTTGAATGAATGGACTGGGAAGCAGCGGGCCCCTCTCAGAGCCCACCCAGCAGAGGGAGTCATGAATTTAATGAGAGAGAAGAGGCAGGGAAAGCACTGTAGAGAGCAGAGGCGAGGAAGCCAACTAGTCAACCAGCATTGGGGGAGGACCATCCATGAGGACATTGAAATCACCACGAATCAGGACAAGCAGGAGTGCTAGAGAATGTTCTAGTGATCCAGGAGGTAAAATACACAAAGCACCAACTGTGACACAATCAAGGAGAAAGACTCGAAATGCCAGAACCCGTGGGTTCTCAATCCATTTTCAAGAGGTAGATTGATTTTTATTAACTGTCCTTTGGTGCCATCTGCTGGGCACAGATTAAAGAAAATAACCAAGGTGAAGTTTCCAAGTCCTTCCAATTTGAAAGAATTTCATGACAGGTGGGGAAGCCGGGAAAAGCTCTTGGTGACTTGGATTAACTAGAAACATCCTGTAGTGAAGTCATCACGTGTAATCAGGTCCACAAATCTTGGCTTCTCCAAGACATAGGGGGGAAATTATATTTAAAGAGGGAAACAAGGGCGAGGGATGTAGCCCAGTGGTAGAGCACCTGTCTTAGGATGCCTGAGGGGCTGGGATCCAGCCCTGCTACCCACCTCCTACCCCAAGAGGGAAACAGTTTGGAGAAGACTAATAAAAAGTCACACAAAGAGGTAAGAGAAAATGGAATGATCAGTAGCTAGCAGGATGGTCTAGCTGTGCTATGATTTGGCTTTTGGAGATTACACTGTCTGTCACACTACCTTTTCAGGTGAGGATGTAGTTGTTCCTCCAAATGAGGTAATCGGGTACCCGATCCTAAACATGACTGTCACGCCAACTCTACCACTGCATCTGCACCATGGCCATGCAGGGAGCAGATGCTTAAGGTTTAACTGGAGAAGGGAATATGAGAGGCAGCTGAGACAGTTGTGTAACAGTGTGAATATCCTTAACACTCTTTAACTGCACACTTAAACAAGTTAAGAGGATAAATTCTCTGTCAGGTCCTTCTAAACCACACTTGAAAATGAAGAATAATTTTAAGAGGGCAGAACGAATGACCTGTAGAGATGGAAATATTCTGTATTTTGACGGTGCTGGTGTCAGTACCCTGGGTGTGATGTTGTAGTCCAGTTTAGTGAGATATTACTATCAGTAGGCAGGCATGAAGAGTATCAGAAGACTGCCGGACCCGAATCTAGTAGATTAGGAGGAAGACGGGCTTCATAGCTTTAGGTCTCCAGTAGGAAACTCCTGATATCCTTCTTTATGAGATACAATCATAAAACAGAAAATCAAATCCCAATGATGCAAGATTCAAATAAGGCACCAGCAAACTGAGTCCAGGGTCTTCACACTCAAACAACGCCTTGTGAGGTGTTTACACCATTGCTGACCTGTGCAGCACCCACCCCTTCCCAGATGGCTTCAGGGAAAGTCATCTATCCCCAAACCCAAAGGGCAGTTTGATTGGCGTACAGCCAACACCGTTTCTTTAACGTTGACTGGTTTCAGAATTGGCAAAGATCCATCTGGCATAGGGTAGGCAAGGAGAGGCATTCCGGGTCTCTAAGGAGGTTTCCTCCTTGCCTCTGTGGGAAGTTTCCTGAAGTGACTAGCTCCAATTGCCACTGAAAGCCATCCTAGGATCGCTAGGAACATACACCTCAGGGTGGAGCTGACACTGCAGGTAAAAGAGTTGAGAGAGGGAAACCTGGGTCCCAGCTGCCCAGTGAGTCCTGGATCAGCCAGCCATGAAGCTTTGTGTTTTTCTTTTTCACTGGTGGATTATAATACTACATAATAGTGGGATTCAGTGCTGCCTATTCGCGATACACACAACAGAACAATATAATTTGGCCCCTCTCGTTCCCCAGTACTTCCTCTCACCCCCTGGTCCCTTTCTTCTATGCTACTGATTTCCCTTTCATTTTCATGAGACACCCACTGCCTTCCTTTTTGTAAAATCAGAAAAAAGGATAATGATACTGGTGTAAATTCAGGCAGAGATGTTTATTGGGATTGTTGCTCTCGGGCCAATTTCACCTGCACCGCCATGATGAGGGCGGGCATGGGAAGCGGCAGGTGGCCAGAATGGCAGGCAGGGAAAATGGCGTTGAACCTTTGCCAGGCAGCTGGTTTTGCTGGCTACCTGGAAGTTCATGATGGGGTTGGTCCTTCAGAGACTGGCTGGTGGGCCCATCAATCCTTTGGAGCTTGTCCGCCAGCATCCCAATTGGCTGTTCTTTTCGCGGGCAAGTTGCCCTTTGCCCTGCCCCTTAGCCAGCAGGCATGGCCTCAGTGTCTTGGCTGAAGGCACGCCCCCAGCCAGGGTCCAAGATGCTGTGAAGTGTGGGCTACCTGAAGCCACGCCCCCAGCCAGCCTAACACTTTTCCTTCTTCATCTCTAGCTTCCACATATAAGAGAAAGTGAATGACCCTTGACCTTCTGAGACCAGCTCATTTTGCTTAACATAAACATTCTCAAGTTGCAACCATTTTCCTGAAAATTTCATTTTTCTCTATGACGACTGAATAAAACTCCATTTTGTATACACACCACCCTTTCTTAATCCACTCACCCATTGATAGACCCCTGGGGTGGTTCATAATTTGGCTGTTGTGAATTGTGCTGCTATAGACATGGGTATGCATGGATCACTGTAATAAGATGACTCTAATTCTTCTGGATGAATCCCAAGGAGTGGTATAGCTGGGTCACACAGTGGCTCCATTTCCAGTCTTCTGAGGAGCCTGTGTACTGATCTCCACACTTAAATTATTCGTATTCTTGATGACTGCCATTTAGATTGGTGTCAGAATAAACTGGAGTGAGGTTTTCATTTTCATTTTCCAGGTGGCTAAAGATGTTGAACATTCTTTTATGTATTTCTTTGCCATTTGCATTTCTTCTTTTAAGAAGTGTCAATTTAATTCATTGGCCCATTTGTCAATTAGGCTGTTTATTCATTTTGGTGTAGAGTGTTTTGGCTTCTTCATATGAACCCTCTGTCAGAACAGTAACTAGCGAAGATTTTCCCTTTTGCATGTTCTGTCTTCATACTTCCAATTATTTCCTTTGCTGCATAGAAGCTTTTTAGTTTGATGAAATTCCATTCATTAATTTTTGGTGTTATTTCCTGAGCTTTGGGTCCTATTGAGGAAGTTATTAGCTGTGCTGTTATTTTGGAGTGTTGACCCTACATTTTCTTCTAGCAGTTGCAAAGTTTCTGGCTAATTCATAAGCCATTGATCCATTTTGAGTTGACTTTTAAGCAGATTGAGAGGTAATGATCTAGTTTCATTTTTTTACTTACGAATATCCAGTTTTCCCAGCACCATTTATCAAAAAGGCTAAAGATGCTAATAAAATTCATTCCATCAGTATGTCAAGGGAGAAAAACAATACGATCATCTTTCTTTCTTTTTTATGGTACTGGGGACTAAGTCCAGGGCTGCTCCACCACTGATCTACATCTTCAGACACTTAATTTTTTATTTTGAGACACTAATCTTACTAAGTTGCTGAGGCTGGCTTCAAATTTGTGATCCTTCTTCCTCTGCCTCCCAAGTTGCTGGGATTACAAGTGCCACCCAGCTAACATGATCATCTTGATAAACGCTGAAGAAGCATTTAGGAAAACTCAAGTACATTTGTGAGTGAGATGTTCTTTCTTATTAAGTGATGAATAGAAAAATATTTTTAAGCCCTCTCAGAGAATGCAGAAGCATTTTGGTGTCAGTGACTTATGTCATAAATATAGACCAAGCACATCTGTACCTTTCCACAATGTCAGAATTTATTGAATAACAATAAATTCATAGGCTACACCACTTTACTGGCAGTTCACTGTACTTGTGAGTCTCTTGACAGGAGTTAGGCAACCACAGATACTTTTATTTCAATCTTAATTGCCAATATCTGCAGCATTCAAATTGTCCACATCTCAGATTACTGTTTTCCCCCAGAAAGGCTAAGAAAAGGTTAAGGCAGTCACAGGGGTTCAGGAAGCTGAATCGAGAGCAAGGGCAGACAGCAGATGCAGAATGCAGAATCACCTTAGGTGGTCAACAAGATTATGAACCAGAACAGCTGACGAACCTGTTCATGGAGCAGAGTTGTCAAAGCGCAGGAGCTTTTTCTAGACCTGGGTCTAAATGGACAGCAGTTTCAGAGTGTCTGCCATCCATGGCTGTCACCAGCAGGAGAAACCACACTGAAGGCTGAGGACAGAGGTTTGGAGGTACATTGCTGTGGTGATTTCCTGGGCAAGAATTGTGATGAGTGACCAGGTGACAGGGTCAGGGTGCCACTATGTTGTCAGTGCTCCCCCTTTTGTTGATCTGGCATATTTGACAATTCCTGGAGCTAGTTTTTCATATATAAATTTGATGTACCCATGCATCCACATGCTTCTGATTAATTTGGAAAGTTCACAGTGTTCATTTATATTAGCAGAGAGAACAGCATAAGGCTTGTTCTCCAGGGGCTGCATGGTAGCTTGGAGAACAGCCTCAGGGTGCTTATGCCTGACAATGGGAGGTATTGGGAAGAATACAGAATTCAGGGATGAAAAAGAGCCACAGCCATTCTGAATGTACCTGGTTACTCTCCTCCTGTACAGGCAAGAAGCCAAAGGTCAGCTGAGCCTCCTGCCTGTGGGATTGTGAAGAAGGTGGAGACCAACATCAGTGAGCCTTCCCCCAAGTACATCAGCAGGGGTGGCAAGCAGCTTCACAATGGTAACTGCTTGCCATGGAAACTTGTCTCCCTCCTCCTGACAGAGCTGTCTTTTAGGGTATTTAAACAACCTCACCCAAGTACTCCCAGCAAACAGCCAACAACAACAAATCCCACCTAAGGAGATTCAGCAGTCAAAGACAGAATCAGTTGTAACAAATAGAACACATACCCCAGGAAATGAAGCTCCTGGAGGAGATAAATAACAACTGCGTGCGCATGCACGCGCGCACGTGTATGTGTCTACATCTACACATGCATGTGTGTGTGGATCAAATAAGAGGAGTCATTGGCAATGCAGAAAAGAGTATTGAGGCTAAAAACAAAATTTGCTGATTACCAAATTCCAAAGATAAATAAAAGATTTTTTTTAATGCTAAAACCCAAGTGAGTGACCCAGAAGAACAAGTTCAAAAAAAGTATATGAAGACAGATGATAAGACACTTGAGAACAGGCCTGAAAATCTAATCTTAAAGTAGAGTTTCAGGAGTAGAGGCAATACTTAAAAAAATAACAAAGTTGCATAAATATTGGTAGCATGAGGACTGAGAGGGTGTACTGATTTCCAGACTACATTGATGAGAAAAGATTCCCATCCAGGCAAATCCCAAAACAAAAGAAAAAGAAAGTTAAAAAACTCATAAAGAACAAATAACTTCCCAGAGAAAATGAGTTAAATTGGCATTGGACTTATTATATATAATAATAGATGCTAATGGAATTGAATTTATAGACTTCTGGAAGAAAAGAGCTGCAAGTCACAGTTTCATACCCAGCTAAGGTATCCCGTCCCACAATTTAAAGAAGGCAGCTGAAGGTATGCAAGAATTCAGTGATTACGCTACTGAGTGTCCCCTCATGAGGGGTTTGCTCAAGGAAATACTTTAACCAAATCACAAACAAACCCTAGCAGACATTAAGATAGAGTAAGAGTAGGACGAGAAGAAATGGCCAATGAAATTTGAGACATTTACGTTTGTAATCTATCCAGAATTATCTAATTATCTAAATGAGTATGGTAGACTGTTAGGGAATCTGTAGTATAAGTGCAAATACGAACTCTAGAAATAAAAGGGTATACTTTTTGGGTAATTTAACAATATGTAATCAGAAAAACTGGAATTTGAAGTGATGGGTGTTAACTGAAATCATTCTAAAAGTTTTAATTTAAGACCTGGTGAAAAAGGAGGAAAAAGTGTTTTGAAAAACATACAATGCTCTTATGAGAGGTGGGGTGAAGAATAGAGGAGAAAATGTTTGTTAGCAGCCTCCTGTGGGAGGGCTTCTGCTGGCTGATTGCTTAAAGGTCCCAGGGGGCACCCCAGGGTACTGGTGACCATCCATTGACAGCTTAAGCTTTCCCTCCTCTTCCTCCTTTGTCTCCAACTTTTCCTGGGGGTGTAAAACTTATTAAGACCTGGAAATACTCCTTGAACATAGGAAATAGCAGTCTTTAATTGGGTTGAATGATATGAAATTGACAACAATTGTGAAGTGCAATACTTTAACCAAACCAACAGTCCAAGGTCAACTTCCAAGGACATCACATTTTTCCTCAGGTGGTCATCATTCTGGTTACTGTGGGCAGACCAGTGATTTTTCACCTTGGACTGATGTCCAGATGAGTTTCTCTACATCAGCTGTGACTGGTGATGGCTTGTGTGTTTGTATTTTCTGTTTGTGAATTTCTGGTATTTAAGCTGCACAGATTTTCACAAATTTAGAAGGACAAAGGAAAAAGAAGTTTCTCCCAAGGAAATTGATACAAAATTTTCCCAGTCATCAGGGTTAATCAAATAGTCACTCATGATCATAATATTTTTGTGGGAATGGCAATTCTCTGCCATTGTCAGATTTTCTGCAGTGGTAGACACAAGATCCAAAATGAAATCTTCCATTCTGTTTTCCTAATGAGATGAAATTTATGATTAATGTAATAGCCAGCCTTTTATGTTAATAGTAGAATTATTTACAATAATTTATAGCATTGAAAAATTGAAAATAATCCAAATTTCTGAAAACAGGGATTGGTTAAATAAATAACATTAGCATTTCCTGACTTTATTGTAATTGTAAATCCCTTAAACTGGTTTAAAAATTTTTTAGTGATTTTGAATGGCGCCTGAGACAGAATTGATTTTAAACAAAAATATTTAATTTTTAAATCAATATATTAAAGATAACATTATCAAATTTCTTAACAATACAATAGATGCTACTGGGTCTGGAACATCATTAGTTAATAAAAAAATAGTTTTGAAATATAAGATATATTAGTGTCTGCCCCATTAACTAACAGAGCTTCTTAACCCCTTGGAGTTTCCTGGGGGATAGAACCATCTGTGCTCTAATAAGGTAATTCTTGGTGGGCTCCTGTAAAGGGGCTCTTTACCAGGAAGATCCAGCTGTACTTAGAAGCTTGGAGCTTTCAGAACTCTGGAAAGGGAGAGGAGCTAGAAATGGAATTAAGGATTCATCATGAGGCTGGAGCAGTGGTTCAGCGGTTACAGTGCTTGCCTGGCATGCGTGAGGACATGGGTTCAAGCCCCAGCACCATGTACACAACCAAGTGTCCAAGCTGTGAAAGCCACATGAAAAATTAAGTATAGTTGATTCCATCTCTCTTCCTCTCTCTCTCTCTGTCTCTCTGTCCCTTTAAAAAAAATGATCCATCATGCTTGTGTGACAAAGCCCCTGTAAACCCCCAACACATGTGGTTCAGAAGGCTTCCATGTTGGTGAATGTATCCAAGTGCTGGATGAGTGGCACACTCTAATTGCACAGGGACAGAGCTCCGGTGTGGGGGGCATTTCTTCCATACCTTGCTCCATGCTTCTTTCCACCTGGCTATTCATCTATATCCTTTGTAATAATGGGTCAATGTGTTAAAATGTTTCTCTGAGTCCTGTGAGATATCCTAGTAAATTAATCAAACCGGAGGAGGGGGTTATGGCAACCCCAATTTATTACCAGGAGATCAAAGGTGTAGGTGAGAACCTACTATTTGCAATTGGCATTTGAAGTAGGGCTCAACCTGTGGGAATGAACCCATGCTCTGTGGGATCTGACACTATATCCAGGTAAATAGCATCAGAATGGAATGAAGGACACCCAGCTAAAGTCCACTGAGGAACTGCTTGATTGCGGGTGGGGAGAAATGGGACACATTTTGGTGACCAGAGATGGAATATTCGGTGCTGTATCAAGTATCTGAAAGTAAGAAAAAAAAACAACTTTGTTTTTCCTTTCTAACAATAGTCAATTAGGGACTCTTAAAAACAATGTGTAAATACCCTAAATATGTTATTTTAACTTAATGTGTTTATATATAGTTTCATTTGAAAATACTTGAATGTGCCACCAGTGCATGATTAAAATTGTTACATAAACCACATCCATAATACATTATCTACATTATCTGTAATTAGCTCTAGAATTCTTAAATTAGGGGTGAAATTTGGACATTGAGTTTAGAATCCTTTGAAGATTTCTTGCAAACTCATCTATTTCTTTCCCAGCCTCATGTTTTTTTTTTTAAAGCTGTTCAAATTAAATTTAATAGCCAGTCCAAACCACACTAAGAGGTCTTAGGAGAAATCTAAGTGACTCTTGGCAAATATTCAACTCCAACTTTGGGGGAAGGGGTGCTTGGGCATCCTGGGAGGTCACCTTCTGGACAGAAGTGTGGGGCTTATCATGGAGTCTCTCGCTGTGTTTATCCACTGAATGTGAACCATAGAGCAAAACCCCCCAAGACTTGAAAACCCCATATCCCTGATACAGAACTTGGGGGGTGGAGCAGAGAACTTGCATTTATAACAGGCTCCCAGGTGATACTGAGGCTGCTGGCCTGGGCCCCCCTCGGGAAACCACAGCATGGACCAATCCAGCAAGTTGGTAACTGGGATTCTGTTATTACTCTGTAGAGTATTTCTCCCATTTAAAAAGTGAGCATTGCTGTTTATTCCGAGATCAAGGAGGGAAATGGATAGAGTGTTGTATACGTTTTTTTTGCATGATATACAGCCAATACCCAGGGGTTCCACATTCTAGGATTCAACTAACTACGGATTGAAGATATTTGGGGGAAAATCACATCTATACTGGGAATGGACAGACTTGTTTTCTGGTCATGATTCCTTAAACCATGTAGTCTAACAACTATTTATGTTGCATTAGGTGTTCTAAGCAATGTGGATGATTTAAAGCACATGGGAAGGGACAGGAGCAGTGGCTCAGCAGCTACAGCACTTGCCTGGTATGCATGAGTACTCAAGTTCAAACCCCAGCACCACATACACAGTGAAGTGTTGGAGTGACAAAAGTCACATGAAAAACTAAATAAAATTGAGTCTCTCTCTCTCTCTCTCTCACTCACTGTCCCTCTCTCTTTAAAAAATAAAAAAGCATATGGGAAGATGGATTTGTCATAGGTAAACACAATGCCATTTCATTTTTTAAATTTGATTTTGATTTTTTATTTTTGGTTCTGGGGATTGAACCATTGAGCCACATCCCCAGTTCTTTTTATTTTTAATTTTGAGCCAGGGTCTTGCTAAGTTTCTTAGGGCTTTGCTAAGTTGGTAAGGCTGGATTTGAACCTGAGATCCTCTTGCCTCAGCCTCCTGAGCTGTTGGGATTACAGGCATGTGCCACTGTGCCCAGCTACTGAAGGATGACTGTATCAAGTTTTCCTAGGAGCTAAGTTGTATTAATATATAGAGAAAATTTATGCATTAATTACCAAAAATTACTGGAAGTTGAATTACTGCTTTCATAACCCCAGTGTTTAGAATCACTATAATTTATGCATAAAATGGCTGGTTGTTTGATTTTTTTTGACTGTACTTTCTGTTTCTAAATAAAAGAAAAATTTCAGACCCTTAACTGCAAACGCTTCTCAGCCAATAGCACTTTGTGAATGCGTCCGGTCCTTGTGTCTGGCCAATGAAAAGCCAATGTAGATGTGAGGGTACAGTAGTCATTCTTTTCCCCTTCTTTACTCTGTGGCTTTTTGAAGTGTACTCAAGTCCTTGGTGTACTGAATAAAAGCTGTAGTAAGATGAACTCTGTTTCTGAACAGTAGGAGTCTGGAGATGGTGTTATAATTTGGATATGAGGTGTTCCCCCAAAACTCCTGTTAATGCAGGAATATTGAGAGGTGAAATGATTGGATTGCAAGAGCTATAACCTAATCAGTCCATCCTAGTTTGAATGGACTAACTGGGTGGTGAATGTGTGGGCTGGGTCACTGGGGGTGTGCCCTGGAGGGGTGCATCTTCCCTGTGTGGCTCTTTCCTTCCACCAACCAACCCCAGCCCCCATGTCCTGACCCTGCTACAGCTGAGCAGTTTCCTCTGCTGGGCCCTTCCACCATGATGTTCTGCCTCCCTCCGGCCCAGAGCAATGGAATCGGCCTTCTACGAACTGAGACTTCTGAAACTGTGAGCCCCAGATAAACTTTTTGTCCTCTAAGTTTTTCTCGTCAGGCATTTTGGTCACAGCAACACAAAAGCTGCCTGACAGATGGACTTGAAAAACCAGTTCCATTTGCCCTTCAGTGTTCCTTAGTGCTCACAGGTTTTCATGGAGAAGAGCAATTAAGAATAAAACAGGGCGGGTTGGGGATTTAGCTCAGTGGCAGAGCACTTGCCTAGCACGCTCAAGGTCCCAAGTTCTGTCCTCAGCCCTGAAAAAAAAAAAAAGAATAAAACAGGGCAGGGGCTGGAGCAGTGGCTCAGCGGTTATGGCACCTGCCTGGCATGCTCAAGGATGTGGGTTTGAACCTCAGCATCATGTTCGCAACAAAGTGTCGCGCAGTCAAAGCCACATGAAAAACTAAAAAAATTGAATCTCTCTTTTCTCTTTCTGTTCCTCTCTCTAAAAGAAAAAAAAAAAAAAAAGAAAAAAACAATGTAAAGTAGGAAGTGGCTGTTGGGCCCAGCAAGAGGGGCTCCTGCTCTCCAAACTAGTTATACTGCTGTGCTCTGGTGGGGGAAATATCCATGTTACTTTGCTTATCAGCATTTCCAAAGCAGAAATGGAAACATAACAATTTTTAACTGTGGAAACCTTTCAAGCTACAATAGGAAACTCAACAATGCTTTCTCTGGCTTCCATCGAGGTGGATCATTAGGATGACATTGTGGAGGGAGATTGATTTATGTGGAAAATGGTGAGTGGAAAAAGCAAACTAAAGAATGGCGTAAGCAGTGTGGGTCCCGTTTGTAGGGAAAGGAGGAGAGGGGCACACACCAAGCCTGCATCAGTGGGCATCCTGAGCGGAGGGGAAGGTGGGGATTCCTGGTGCCGTTTGCTTTTTTACATTTTTCAGTATTTCCTGTTAATTGTTACTCATATGGTTTTTAAAAAAAACAAACAGGAAGTTATTATTTTTTGAGGCAGTGTAAGTAATACAGAACAAACTTTGATGTCCCATGGCCTGTTTGAAAAGAATGCCCTTTATTGAGCTGTTTGGGACATCACTGCACCATCCACTCGCGGAGGTGTTAAGTATATGGGTTATGTGGATGCAAAGTGATCGATAGGCTGATACAACTCAGCATTACACATCTTTAGGATGCAGCATTTGCTGCGTAATTACTTCCTCAAATACTAGCTATCGAGTGATAATGGAATAGCAAACGCACAAACAGCCAAAGTCTTAAATTACTGGCAGTTGCCATAGCAACACTCTGTGATAGATTCTATTTTAGTCCCAGCAATTACAAAATTAATTTTACTAAAATAAGTATCCTACTACATTATTATTTTAAATATTTAAGATGCATCCCTTAAATATTACTTTACATAGATTAACTTAAATATGAGTAGTTGGTAAGCCCCGACCCTGTGAAGTTAGGAACTTTCTCATATCAAAGTATCTTTTATCAGATACTTGAGGTCTTCTTTCACAAGGAAATACGCACAAGCATTTTTCAGTTGCCACCAATTAGGATGATTACAGAGACATCTACATAATCTTGCATTCTCTGGTTTAAAACTCCCTGCAGGTGGTGATTTCATTTTAGATGAAATATTCTGGTGTCTGCTTAAAACTATGCTGTAAGAATGAGAAAACCAAATATTTTATTTCAATACATAAAATTAACATGACCTCAGAGGCTCTTTTAGAAATCTCAATCTTTTCTTTATTTTGGTACTGAGGATTGAACCCAGTGGTGCCTTAACACTGAGCTGCACCCCCAGTTCTTTTTAATTTTTATTTTGAGACAGGGTCTTGACAAATTGCCAAGGCTGTCCTTGAACTTGTGATCCTCCTTCCTCAGCTTCACAAGTTGCTGGGATTACAGGTGTGTACCACTGCTCCTTGCTTCAGTCTTTCTTTTTAAGTACTCTTCAGTCCAAATCATGCCTTAAAAAGAGCAAGAAAAATGGCTGTGGGAAAAATCCCATATTCATTTGAAGTTTTTGAAAAAATGCTGGTGTGTGTGTGTGATTAATAGCTCTCTGGAAGCAGAGCAAAATTCAGATCTGCACTTCACTCCTGGCTGAAGGTAATAGTTCTGACTATGGGAAGGTATTTACAGTCTCTGAGTCTCTGCTTCCCTGTTCTTAAACTGTAGATAGTTTTTGTGGCTAGTAACATACTCAGAACTTTAAAGGAGCTCCAGGATCCTGGTATTTTACATTCGAATTGTCTCTTTTCCCATTCTGTTCAAGTGGACTGAACTAATATGAAAATATGCAGATTATCACTTGAGATATTTGCATATTTAACTGTATGCTTGCAGAGAGGTTTCCAAGTCAGAGTAGCAACGACAGTGTTCTTATCTGCATCATATAGTCATTTCTGGGTGTCTGTGGGAGGATTGGCTCCAAGAACCCACACAAATGCTGAAATCTGAGGATGCCCAAGGGCCTTAAGTAAAAGGTGTGTAGTCTATGCACACCCTCCCATAGGCCATAACACGATGCAAATGCCACGTGAATAGCTATAACACTGCATTGTTTAAGGAATAACAACAAGAAAAACCTCTGTATGTGCTCATTGTAGACGCTATTTGTGTCTTTGAATACTTTTGATCTACAGTTAGCTGAATCCCTGGATGAGGAACCATAGATATAGAGGGCTGATTGTATATATTTTAATTCAACAAACATGTCACTCAAACCACTATCAGAAATATAAGCAGGATCATAAAATTTCCAGAAAAAGTATTATTCCAATATCTATGGAGTTTGTGAATTTAATTTACAAGGACTACAAATTTGTATTGAATGCATTTGTGGTAATTTATTTTTATTGGCAGAGATATGATTGATACTTAAATCTTCTAAATCTTGTACAATTGCTTTAGTTACTCTAATATTTTATAAGATTGGCACAAGCCACCATTGAATACCTCCTTAGAAAAATCCTGGAATGGATGAAAAAAATGATTTTGCTCACATGGAGCTTTATTTAAATAATATTATATAAATGTTGTGATATATTCTAGTTTTAAAATTTACCACTTTATTTAATGTATTTGTTTATTTATTTGGTATCATGGATAGAACCCAGGGACACTTAACCATTGAGCCACATGCCCAGTAGTTTTGTTATTTTGAGACAGTTTCTCACTAAATTCTTGAGGCTGCCTTTGAACTTGTGATCCTCCTGCCTCAGCCTCCTGAGCCACTGGGATTATAGGTATGCACGTCTGCACCAGGTTAGTTTACACACTTTTGAACACACTGTTTCATGTAATACAACTCTACTATGGTGACTGTCTCAAATTAACATATGAGGTAATTGAGACACAGAGCATACACGCCTTTCCAAGTTTGCTCTATAGGAATTAGTCCCTGACTCTAAAGGCTTTGACTTTGCAATAACCCTGCCACAGCCACCATTACCATCACTCCTCCTTGGCACGAGGAGTCCAAGGTTCTAGAGGGAACAGGAACACAGAGAGCATTTCACAAAATCCCCCCAAAAATGCATAAATATGAGGCACTGAGAGGTCCTCAACTCAAACTGGGACTTCTCCTAGCTATGCATCCCAGGACAAAAGCCACCTCCAGGGGCTGCCCTCCTGCTTGTGAAGGATGGAGGGCACATTGAACCATCCACTAGAGCAACAGTGACACGAGCTGAATTTGAGGAGCCAGAACTTGTTCAGCTGGAGACGCTTGAAATGGGAGATCCTTAGCAGCAAAAAGCAGTCTGGATCTTATCTTGACAACAAAGGGAGGTCAGCAAGGGGACCTTAAACAGACCATGGCTGTATAAAAATGGAGAAAACTGTTGTAGGAACCCAGTTGAATGATGTGGGTGGGCTGGTCTACACTATGAACGATGCAGGAGGTAAGGGGGAAGAACCATGGTCTAATTCCAGTAAGAAGAGCACAGCAGACCCCTCCTCTCAGAGCACCTCTTACATCTCTCCCTTCCTCCTACCATTGCCCCAACTGAAGTTTCTCTTTTTCAATATGAAGAAAACTTCATACTTTACATGATCCCGGGAAATGGATGTTGCTTACTTAAATCACACACACGAAACTAATTCAACTAACTTCAAGGTACTGCTTTATTATTTGCCAGCATGAACAATTAAAAATAAGCCCAAACAAATTCCTAAAAAGCATATGGATTGTTAAAATACTTAAAGAAAATTATTCAATTTTGTGAATGACCATCAGTGGACACAGCTCAGGGTCAGGAGCAAAACAAGAAGGATATCATTTGGCACTGATATTCATAATTTATCCCTGCAAGGAATTCATAAATGAAAGATATCTAAGCAATGTTTAAGCCATATCGAGGGAGAATGCCAACCTCATATCCACTGGTCTATCTTTTCTTTTTCCTCTGTGTGTGTGTGTGTGTGTGTGTGTGTGTGTGTCTGCATACACGTAGCACTAAATTTACTCAACTAACATTCAGTCTGTGCAGTCCCACACCACCATTGCAATGGATGCACCAGCAATTTCACAGGGAGAAGCCACACAGTCAAAAAATATGAGACATACTAAAAATGTCACACTGGGAAGAATAGATGCCTTTTTATGAAGTTCACATAAAACTGGCTTATTAGAATATGCCATCCTCTTGGTTGTAGGACATGTCTGACTCCACAACCCCAAAACTTTCATAGTAGTAGTTGCCGTCAGTCGAGACTGCATCACCTTTGCTCTTCCTCTTCAGTGGCTCTCCTCCCTGCAGGCCAGGTGGTTCAAACATGGCAGCACTCATGGTTTGAAGTCCTTTTGCAAATGGAACCTCAGCCCTGGCCACTTCGGTGGAATCCGAATGATTATCTAGGGGCAAAAGGTGGTCGCTCTGTAGCCTTTTTCTTATTTCTGCTTCTTTAGTCTGAAAAGCAATATAAAGGAATGAAAAAGAAGGCTGGAGTGGGTGGTTCAGCAACTGGAGTGTTTGCCTGGCATGCAAAAGGACCTGGGTTCAAACTCAGCACCACGTACACAACTAAGTGTCAGATAAACAAAGGGCAGGTGAAAAAATATATAAAACTGATTCTCTCTTTAACTCTGTCCCTCTCTCTCCCTTTAAAAACAAAACAAAACAAAAAAAGAATGAAAAAGAGTACAAATTGCTTTCTACAAGTTCCCATCATTATTCCTGTCATGAGCATTTCTGGCTTTTCTATGTCATTATTCAGACACGTAACCATATTTGTTGAGGAAGTCCTGTTGAAGGTGACAGACACAAGACCTACCCTGTGGAGTCTAGTCCTTGCTCCCAGGAGGCCAAGTATACAGAGGGAAATATTAGCTATCTGACTAGCTCCATGAGGGCTGGCTCCCAGCAGAGTAGCTGGCAGAGGGTTCTGGGGTCCCAGGTGCCAAAGCTGCAGGACCTGTTGTCTGTGGTCCTCGGGACCTCCTTTTGGCTACACCCACCCTGTGCTGCCTCTCCTCCTACCCTAGCTCCCAATGAAGTCTTTATGTTTTCATGTGAAGGAATTCTCATACTTGATTCAGTTCTGAGAATCTGAATATTGTTTACTTAGGCTGCATGGATGGAACTGCATTTTTCAACCAACCTCAAGATATTGCTTCTTTTTGTCACAGCAAAAAGGTAACGAGAAACCAAACACTACGCATACAGTATACGAAACATACAGATCACTGAAATACTGAACACAAGTCCATACAATTTGTCTTAAAGCTGCTAATAGGGAAGGTCTGAGGTGAACTCATTTTAGCAAGTGGTGAATTCCTCAGACTTAGAGGCTCAGAGCTGAGTTACCTTCCAACGTTCCTCTGCCGCTTGCATTTTCTGTTCTATGTCCTTCATTGTGAAATCCTTTACTTCCTTTTTGATCTTAAGCTTTTTCAGTCTGGCTGGTGGTTTTTTCAGTGGCTTTTCAGTTGTGTCCACCTGGAGGAAGACATTTTTTTAAAAAAAGAGAAACAACCATATTCATTGACAGAGGAAAAGGAAGGAGGTAAATACAGTTTAAAAGTCAAATACCAAAGATCTAAACTTTCTAGTGGCAGGTTAAAACAACATAGAAACTTGAAAGTTGGTAACAAAAGAATTACTAAAGATGAAATGTACTGGATGCCCTAAAAACACCAAGCTTTTACAAAAAAGGAGGTAAGAATATAACTGGATGGAAGAGGACTCATGAAGAAGTATCTTGAGAATGAAGGCAAGATGGAAGGTAGAGAATGAGTGATGAATTTGCAATTCAAGGTAAAAAGCTCAAATTTTTATCTTGACTGATTGATTTATAATATTCAACAATAGCTTCAATTGATTTTGTAATATTCTACAAGCTACAAATTACTTTCACTTGAATTAGAGATTAGGTTTTATTCTTTTTGATCTTCTGCTGGAGAGAGGATTGATTATTATTGAGCAACAACATTGTGCTGGGTTTGCTATTGGTGCTTTACAAAATATTTTGATGACAGCAGAAAATAAAATACCATTTTATATAATGGACTGCTCTTTCAGTGTTCAAAGGGGTAATAATGACTTTGTAATTATAATTTCTAGTTATAAAAAGTGAAATTATTTTAAAGGGTTTATGAAGAAAGTTTTAATTGGCATTATTTTTCTTTTTTAAAATGAGTTTTTATAATATTCATTTATTATGTAAAATCAAAACAACACATAAGAAAACCCCTAATCATTTAGGGGATTTAACCAATCCCACTGCTCAACATAAACCTTTTAAGAGTTTGGTGTGCCTTTATAGATACTCTGTATGCACGTGAGATAGTCAGGAATTCTTATGAGAAACATCATCCCTTATAATTAAGGGATAAAACCTCTCAGGGGGAAATAACTCAGCCAAGATAGCTGTCCGCCCCATGAGGTTACCAGTCATACTAGAAGAATAGGAGTTAAAAAGTAAACAGTTTTCAAGATTATGGGAGTAAGGTAACTTATAAGGAGATGGAAGACTGAGAACTCAGCTTGGCATTTTGAGATTATGTGGTTGGATGAAATGTCAAGAATTGGAGCCAAAGCAAAGTCACCAAGACAAAGCCACTGACAGTAGTCTGCCCCATTCTGAAAATAACATCAGAGACTTTCTGAGAGAATAAGGGGTAAATTCCAGATATCGAGGAATAAATCCATACATAGAATAGTCACCGAATCAACCAGCACATACCTAGTAAAGTAAAACACACAGCCCTCCATGGAGACTCAGGGTGGTAAAGACACACGCACACACAAGGAAGCACAATGAAGAACACATCTCCTCCTGTGACAACAAGAGGTTGGGCTCCTCTGCCTACTCTGAGGATGCCATAAAAACTGTACACCTTTATCTTTTCTTTGAGTCAGCCTGAAACACCTGGAGAGAGCTTTCTTCTGACTTGAACTGAAGCTCCCCATAAAGAGCCTGTTCCTGTTATACAGATGCATCAGGCGGAGTCTTCCGGTAGAGAGCACAAGAACAGACTGTGCCAGCAACACACATTTATTTATATATGTACATATGTGCAGGACATTTGCAATGTTATACAACCTAAATAGAATTGTACCCATGCACATTGTCCTGCAATTTACCTTCTTCAAGTTATTTAACATGTACATCTTTCTAGGTAATTATATATATATATATATATATATATATATATATATATATTATGAGGAGGGGAAGATGTTAACTAACTTCACATCTTTATTATAAAATGAACTGAATATTTTTCTGGATAATTTCTCTAAAGAATTTGTTTTTAAAAAAAGAGAAAGGAACTTATTAATATTCATTGTAATTTCCAAATGACTGTCTCTTCAGACTATAACGCAGTAGATCCTGGGAAAATAAATCAAGCAGTCAAAGGCAAGTAGTTTAGCATAATAGAGAAAGGCCCGGGACTGGAACTCACACAAACCTGGGTTTGAATCTGACTTGGCTGTGGAGTAATTTTCCATGACTTGTTCAACCCTAGCTTCCTAACTTGCACAAAATCCTAACCAGTAAGCAGAACTATCACACAGTGGTGAAGGAGGCCGGAAATGGGCTAAACCGAAACGGAAACTGAAAACCGGAACAAGATTGAGAACCAGAAACAGGAACCGGAAGTAGGCAGCATGTCTACCATAGTGTGACCTGAAGCCCTTAACTTTGGACTTTGGACCCAGTGTCTTAGATGTAAGATAGAGAGAGGATGAAGGACGGCTAACTTTCCTTCCAGCTTTAAAACTCTGCCATCCTCCGAGCCTTTTGTAAACATTTGTTGAAATGTTGATACTGTTCCAGCCATCAGAATTTTATGTGGTGCAAAGTTTTTCACTGGAATAAAAACAGATTTGGTCAGTGAAGGACCTTCTGTCTTCTCCTCATTTTGTATTATTTTTATGACATTTGACTCTTGAGCTTCCTGCTGGCAAGTCATTTGCTGGAAAGAGAGACATTTGTTGTGCTAGCTCTAGTAGAGAGAGTATGAAATGAGCTTGAAAACCTTTGTTAGGGATGTTCACTTATAGACGCTAAAAGAAAATTAAGTAGTAATCCAAGATCTAATAAAGAAATGTTGGGTTAGGCTTTGCATAGCAATCTGAACATTGACTAAGATTATAAGATCAATCAGTAGTACTTACAGAAGTTGGGATTTTCTTATTTGGATAGACTCTTCCTGGGCCTTATTTCAAATTGATGCCTATGAAATCATGTTCTTCCCCTGGAGAAGTTAATCCTATCTGTGCAGTATTTCTTGAGTTTGACATTTACATAAAAACATTGAAAACCCTATGCAAACATAGTTGTATTCTTCAAAACCGAATTTTGTGAAGTCTGGATTCATCAAATGCTGGCACTTTAAAATGATAGCAATCACATTATACATAGAGATCCTTTCAGTAGAAACTGAAAGACTACCACCTGAAGCCTAGAAAAGTCATCAGGTCAGTTGTTTACCTTAAGAACACTAACGGAGGACTGACAGTCCCAAAGATTTTGTAATAAATTTTGAGCCTTGCTTCTGGTCAACTTAACTTGTACATTTCATGTCTTATATGTACTGTGTATTCCTCAGAGTTTTCCTAATTAATTACTGACCTATGGATGACCCTACCTTGGTTTTGTTCCCTTAGGGAGCCTTGTAAACAGAATAGACTAAAACGTCCTGCAGAAGACCTGGTCATTCCTGTTCTTTAGAACTCCTAGGGAAGGGCATTCTGATCATTTACTGGCATTATTTAGTCCTAATGTAGCCAACTTTCTCCTTCTTGAAAAACTCTCCAAGAAGTTCAACAAATAATGTTAGAAACTCCAATGCAATGTGAACAAACTCCCTAACTACACTAAAGGTTACCAAATATGGAAGTTGAACAGAGAAGAGAATAAACTTTGACCAAAGAAGAAATTAATAGAAAATTCACTGATCCTCCTGTAAAAAGACTCAGGGTATGCAAAGAGGTTGGGAGAGATGAGTTGCAATAAAATACACCTATACTTAAAATACTTATATGAATAAACGAGACTCAATTGTATCTTTCTAAAGAGGTCTGTACTAACAAGTGCACATAAACCCATTACACATTTACCATATAGGCATGTTAAGTCTCAGTAAAATGTTTTAAAATATGCTAAAAAGGGTCACTTTAGTGACCCTAGATATTTAACTTATTAATGTTACATTTCTTACACATCATTTTAACTTGAGTCAGCATCAGACCTATTAATGTGAACATGCTTAAATATCGATTATACAGAAAGTGCTGTGGAATTGTAGTATTCACCAGTAAATGAATGATAAAAACATAAGATTAAAAGAGGCCCCATGGCAGACATAGTTACTCCCATGGACCTAGGAATAGACTGGCTCACTGGATGCCCCTGGTTAAGAAGAAGATTGAGGGACCCTCATTTCTATCACTGTAACTGAATACTCAATGAAAGATGATGACCTGACTAGGAAGGGGGTATATATACAACCAGAATTCTCTTCTATTTAATATGCTATTGGTCCACTTCAGTCTTATTTTTAAAGTATCCTCATATTTAATCCAATTTCCCATAATAATTTATTTCAAATAATTTTCTCTTAGAACACTGAAGAAATAATGTTTAAACTTCTGATTGGGTTCATCACATTGTGGTAACTGCTAGCATTAATATCCTTTTAAAAATCATCTCCTTTTTATTTGCCTTTAGTTTGTTGGTGTTTTTACATATATATTTTTATTAGTTCATTATAGTTTTACATAATGATGGGATTAGTTGTCACATATTCCTAGATGCACACAAATCAGCAATACAATTTGTTCAATATACCCCACACACCCCTCTACCTCCTCATCCCATCCCCTGATCCCTTGCCTTTCTTCTGGGTCCTACATTGTCCTAAAAAAACCAAATACAGTGACATAATTCTTATACCTACGAATATCAATATATATATATATATATATATATATATATATATATATATATATATATATAGCTATAGTATATACAGTGACATTTTTAACTGCTTGGAATGTACCTTGCTTTATCTCAGTTCCAACATTTCCTTTTCTCCTCCCTTCATATCATCCCTTGTTATTCTTCAAAATATTTGACACTAGGATTAAATATTTATGTTTTTGTATAAGTATGCAGCATAGCTTGTTCAAATATCTTATGAAGTATCTTACAACTGTATCTCATAAATATTAACATTTTGCATTTTTGTTCTATGGATCTAATACATGAGTTTGTCTACCTTATTCCCAAGACTGAGTTTAGGTCCAGCTTCCACAAATGAGGGAAACCATTCGGCCCTTGACTCCCTGGGTTTGGCTAACTTTGCTCAGCATGATTTCTTCCAATGCCATCCATTTACCTTCAATAGATGCAATATCATTGTTTCTAAGAGCTGAGTAGAACTTAGAACTCCATTGTGTGTGTGTGTGTGTGTGTGTGTGTATGTGTATGTATATATATATATATATATATATATATATATATATATATATATATCAATGCTTTTGGATCTATTCATCCAGTAAGGGGCATTTGGGTTGGTTCCATAATTTAGCTATTGCAAATTGAGCTGCTACTAACA
This sequence comes from Aplodontia rufa, assembly GCA_004027875.1. Taxonomy (NCBI): domain Eukaryota; kingdom Metazoa; phylum Chordata; class Mammalia; order Rodentia; family Aplodontiidae; genus Aplodontia; species Aplodontia rufa. The sequence goes on along the minus strand of PVKS010015542.1, from coordinate 15,040 downwards.
TGGATTTTGCTGTGTTGCTGTAACGTGCTGATTCTAACTCCTCTGGAAAAATACCCAAAGAGGGGTAGCTGGGTCATATGGTGGATCCAACACTAATTATTTGAGGAGTCTCCTTACTGCTTTGCAGAGTGACTGGACCAGTCTGCAATTCCACCAACTGTGTGCTAGTGTTCCTCTCTCCCCCACAGCCCCTCCAGCATTTGTTATTGTTTGTATTCTTCATCTTTGCCAGTCTGACTGGAGTGAGGTAAAATCTTAACGTAGTTTTGTTTTGCATTTCTCTGATTGCCAGTGATTTAGAACACTTTCTCATGTATTCATTGGCTTGCTCAGTGTCCTCTGTTGAGAAGTTTCTGTTTAGCTCTCTGGCTCGTTTATTGATTAGATTGTTTGTGTTTTTGTTATTGAGTTTTTTTACTTCTTTGTAAATTTTGGATATTAGTCCCCTGTAAGAAGGATCACAGGCCATGATTCTCTCCCATCCTGTAGTTTTCTCTTGACTGTTTTGACTATTTCCTTGGCTGTACAGAAACTTTTTAGTTGAATAGTATCCCACTCATTGATTTTTTGACTGGAATTCTTTTACTTGTTGCGTCTTGTTGAGGAAGTCATTGCCAACTCCCATATGCTGGAGTGTTGGCCCTAATTTTTCTTCTAGCAGTCGTATGGTAGCTGGTTTAATTCCTAGTTCCTTGATCCATTTAGATTTGATTTTTGTGCAAGGTGAGAGATAAGGATCTAATTTCAGTTTTCTGCAAGTGGCTGTCCAGTTTGTTCAGCACCATTTGTTGAATAGGCTGTTCATGGTTTGTTTTCTAGTGAAATTTATCAGGATTTTTCTGTTTTCTAAAAAAGTTTTACATCTTGGATATTTCAAAATATTAGCAGTCTATTATTTCTATTCTTTATATGATTCCTACTCTGCCCTGCAATATTGATTCTTATCTTTCTACAGTAGCTTTATAACTCTTGCCAAAATATTTAAGGTGCCTGGTGTCTGACACAGTTATGTTCTCAGCTACACCTGCATTGAAAGAAGCTCTATTGGTGACACTGAACCACTATAGCTGTTCTTCACTTTTCTTGGCTTCCTGGATATAATTCTAGCCGTTATTCTTGAAATATTATACTTTCAGGACTATTTTAGAATTTTTGCTCATGATGAATGAGGAATAGATCATGATTTCAAAAGTTAATCCTTCCCAGCATGGTGATGAACCTGAAAGCTTTGTGTACAGTTTTCTTGTTTGTTTGTTTTTTAGAGAGGGAGAAAGTGAGAAAGATGGAATCAATTTTATTTAGTTTATTATGTAGCATTCATTCTTGGGACAATCTGCTACGTACATGGTGCTGGGGTTTGAACTCGCATGCTCGCTCATGTCAGGCAAGCACTGTAACCACTGATCCACTGCTCCTGACCATTGTGCACAGGTTTGAGGGAGTTCAGGGTGGTGGTCTTGGCCTAGGCTGCTCACAGGAATCATTCAGTAGATTTCCAAACCATGGAAGCTGGGTCCCACATCCAGGTACTAGCCCAGGGTGGAACCTGGGCACTGGGAGTTTGAAACCTCCCAGGTGACTCCAATGTACAGTCAAGTTAAGGACTACGACATTAGGTAATAAAACAAAAAGCTGCATGTTGCCTCTCTGGGCTGTTGCAAATCTGGCTTCTGTTGGAACATCTTAGCCCAACACCAAGGGGGCAGGGGGAGGAATTGTAGCATTCTTGCAGCCTCATATTTAAATGCTTTTGAGAACCATGCTCCTACAGCCATTTAATTGCTATATAATATGAAAACAATCTTCACCTTTAGTTCACTTAATAGTGTTATTGAGAGTCAAGCCCATATTTCTCATTAACAGATATATATTTCACAATGTAGCTTATGCTAATTAACCTTGGCATCCTCAGCAAATGTCAGAATGCATTCATCTCTGGTGCTTGAATCACTGAGATGGGTTAATGTTGTTCCCTTGGTGTCAGCAGCAAGGTGTCCCCAGCATTTCCTACAAGGAGGCCTTGCTTAGCTGCGGGCTCTGTCCATTATCTGGCCCCCATCACTTGATCTACTCTCCTGTTTTTGGACACAACTTCTTTTTCTATCCCCAGAGGCTCAACTACAGCTGGAAAGAAATTCTCTCCCCTTCCATCTTAAAGATCTGTTCCTCCAGTGTTTTCAAACAAGACCAGGTATTCCAGGTGCTTTGGGTCACACAGTGTTGTGCCAATGTAAATTATCGCTGTGTTAGCATTAGCCTTCTGTATATGACCCATTTGTACCTTGCCTTTCTCCTACATCCTTTTATTATTGGCAGTCTAATAACAGTCTTAAGTGTTGACAATCTCTTTTTCTTTCCTCAAATACTTTCTGCAGGACTTATTTTCCTTTTTTCAAAAGAAAATGCCACCTTGGTTTCAATTAATGAGTTTTCAACATCCCTACACACCGAGAGGGAAATAACTTTACTTAAGCACTAAATGACTTGGTCTGGGAGCAAATGAATTTAAATAATGAGTCTTTTATTTCCAGTTGACTGTTCCCTACAACATGGGGATAGGGAACAGTTATGGAAGTTTTGTTGTAGTCTCTGATCTCTATTTCCACCATTGCTGTTTCTTTCCTTCTCTATTCATTTTTCCTCAGGTTTCTTTTCATTATAATTTCTTCTTTTCATCTTATCTGGTACCCAGTACCTAGGTACCAGGAGCATTGGCTTAAAAACAAACAAGAGAACAAAACCGAACAACAAACCTTCCTAACCTTTTCTATACCGAAATTATTTAAAAATCTAGAGTCCTAGACTTGGGCCAAGCCAGTTAAAAATCAGAGTAAAAATATTACACTAAGGAATAATAGTGATAATTGATAAAGATAAACCAACAAAGAGAAATAGCAGTGTACTAATTTCTAGAACTGTACCTGTTTCCCCATGTTTGATTCTAGAGATTATGTATGTATACACATATAAGCATGTGTCACATATACACATGTGTCATAGCCTTGGCATTTAGGCCTATTTTCTTAGTGGATAAACCACAGATCAGTTTATAATCCGAAAGTCAATGCTTAATAAAAATCGCTGACAAGATGAAGGCATGCTATTCAATGGGACTTACTGTGCCTCGGATTTAATAAAACCTAAGAATGGTTTATCTGATTCATTGATCGTTAACAATTAGGGGCAGTTCCTGAATCCACAGAGGATGGTGTGCAGAGGTGTGAGAGATTTGCAGAAAAGAAAAGCTGGCTTAGATGAATGCCGTCATCGCAGGCACATAGGCTCACGATCGATCACACTCTCTTGCCAGTTTTAACTAGAGGCTGATGCTAATTACAGAAGTACTTGCCATGACATCATACGATTCTCCATCTCTAAATACTTTGCTGTGGCTTTGTATTATTCCTTGAACAATTAGTTCCTCCAGGATGTCTGATGACTTTTGTCGCTCTCGATTCTCCAGGGGTTGGGGCTTATTGATGAATCCGTTGGTCACAAGGTCTTCCAAAGGAAAAGAAAAAGGAAAGGGAAATTTAAGAATGAAGGTTTATTTTTATCAATTGGATGCTATTTGCTTTATAAATCAATGTACTTAATGAAATCTTAGTCTCAACACTTTTCCCTAAGAATCTGTTTCTTTAAAAATTTTTATATTCCTTTCAAGTCCAAAATCTTGCTATTCTTTCAGAGGAAACATAGACATAATATATTCTTTGCTTAGCAGGTCTCATGTTAGCATAACAAAACGTCTTTCATGTGCTGCTATGTATTACTTTTTTGTTGTAACAACACTTATACACTTGGGTGAGATGACATGGGTTTGCTCCGCTAATTATGAAGCTAAGCTACGGCAGAGGCTCATTCTCCTGGTGACTCGGATGAGTTGCAGTTTGGTTTCTATGCTTTGTATACAAAAGATAAACAGCATGATGTTGCTGAGAGACGTCTGGTTCTGCAACCCTGAGTGTACAATTACACCATCTGCTGAATCTACAGAAATAAAAGTATGCCTTTTCCAAAGGAGTCTTTGATCCAAATCAGAACTGGAGTTAGCAAGATATCAGCTCAATTTGTATTAGTGATTCTGAAAAGGACCCTTGAAACCCTTTAAAGCGGGACCATACTGAGCTGTTCTCACAGGAGAAGCCTCATTAAAAAATAGCCAATTGTATAAACAAGCAAATCATGTTTTTTTTTTATGTCATCACATTGCAAAATAAAGGTCCAGAGATAGGTTTGTTCTTCCAGTCAGAAGTGAAGCAGCATGGGGTCCCCAGGAACCAGCTTTCTAGTCTGCAGTCATTGGGAAGTCCCAGCTGTAACTGGGCCATCCTATTGAGTTGATGGAGTCCTTGTGTGAAAATTTCCAGTGCCCATGGTTATGAAGACAGCATTCATGAATTTGTTGGGAAGGGAGAAAACACCCACAGGTACACACATACTAATCATATGTCTCTCCTTTCAAAATATTACCCTGCCTCCTCTGAGAGGTTTCTCTACCTGACCACTACAAGTGGCTCCAACGTGTTCCCTACCACCTGCGCACCTCCCCGTTGCTGGTTTGGCTGCCCCTGCAGGTGTTCAAAATAGAATCAATTCTCATTTGAAAGTGCTCTGTACAATCGTGCGTACAGAGTAGTAAAACACGTCGTCCAGGTGGTTGAACTAAGAGCTTGAATCAACAAAGAAAAACGCAACACATAGGTCAGAGATGGATCCCCTTCAAAGAATTAGGATGATTTCTTTTGGGATAGAAGGTGGACTTATTGAGAAGGATCAAAATAATGGTAAGTACTATTTATCGAGCACTTAAACACCTTCATTGTGCTAGGTACTCTGTATGCTGCCTCACATCTAATTCAAACACAAGCCCTAGAGGGGTATTATTATCCCTATTTTAGAAATAAATGCACTGATAGGACGGAGGCTAACCTGCCTACAGGCACATGGGCAGCAGGAATGTGAACTACGGCTGAATCCAGGTCCATTTGACTCCAACACCCACGTTCTCACCACCTCACTGTTTCTCTCTCAAATGTGTCATGTGTGTCCACTGCTCAGGGTCCATCTCTCTCATGATGTTTTAAACAGGGATATTATGATTGACACCTGTCATTAATATAACAAAATTATTGTAATCATTCAAATCCATTTCAGAGTTCACTAAAGTATTTGGCTCAACATTTACAGTAGCTAACCATGCACAGATTCCTAGACCGTGCCAGTCATTTCAACTCATTTTCATCTTCTCTTGGGACATTGGAGAAAATTGGAGAAAGTTTAAAAATAATACTGTTCTTCTGTTTTATTTGAAAAGTAATGCATGGCTACCACAGCAAATTTAGAAAATATAGAAAAGAATAACAGATTAAAAGGTGCCTGTTTTTCTCATCATTCAGATAGCAATTGTCCATATATAAAATTTTGTTTTTATAAATTTGGCACGCTATTGGAATACAGCTTTGTTTCCCATGTAATTAATATTTACATTAGCATTTTGTCATGCCATTAGAAATTCTTTGTAAGTAAACATGTAAAATATTAGAATCACAGAAGAAAACATGGATAATGTTGTCTTAATCACCAATGTGATTAGCTTTTGGATTTTCTCAAAATCCAAATTCAAGAAAAGTAAAGACTACCAGGCATAGTGAAATATACCTGTAATCCTAGTGGCTCTGGTGGCTAAGGCAGGAGGATTTCAAGTTCGAAGCTGGCCTCAGCAACTTAAGGAGGCCCTAAGCAACTTAGTGAGACCCAGTCTCAAAATAAAATATAAAAAGGGCTGGGGATGTGGCTCATTGGTTAAGTGCTCCTGGGTTCATTCCCTGGTACTAAAAAAGAAGAAAGAAAAGACCGACAAATTTTATGACATTAAAAAAAATCACATTTGCAAGTCAGAATACCAAACACAGTGAGAGTCAAGTACAGATATTATGTACCTCCTACTAAGAAAATCAGATATCATTTTTGATGTTCTGGTCCAAAATGCATAACCTGAACAGAATTGTGGGGAAATCTCAGGCAAACCATAATGTACTCTTCCGGTACGTCAAGGTCTGAAAGCAGAGAAAAGCTGAGGAGTTGTTCAGGTTAAAGGAGACTAAAGCCACATGACAAATAAACATGTGACCCAGGATTAAAGCCTGAATCAGAAGTTTATTTATAAAGGACATTTATGAGACAATTAACAAAATTGGAATATGGTCTGTTGATGAGATGATAGATAATAGCACCACATCAATGGTGAACTCCTGATTCTGATCGTTTTAGAGATATAATGGAAAAAACATCCTTGCTCTTAGGTAACACCATAGTGCATTTCCAAGCAAAGTAACATTAGGTCAGAAAAATGCACACTTGCATGTGGGGGTTATAATCATGCAAATGTGTTCACGCGGCAATGTTTGGAGCATCTGAATGAATGATCATAGAAACACCTTTTATTTCTTAAATATGATATTATTCAAAATTAGAAGAGTTTTTTAATTTTTTTTAAGATAAAGGAAATACAGTCCCAGACTTAATGATGGTTCGACTTAATGCTGTATTGGTTTTACAATGGTGGAAAAACCTTACGCATTTAGGAGGAACTATACTTTGAATTTCTGATTTGGATCTTATTCCCTGGCTATGATAGGTGTCTCGATCCCCTCTTAGATGCTGGGTAATAGCAGCAACTGCGACCCGCAGTCAGTCGTGGATCGCAGAGCTGGGATGTTTGGAGGGTCATGTACAGTCAGAGCATTTTTGACTTTACATATTTTCTATTGACAGTGGGCTTCTCAGGACATAACTGCATCATAAGTCAAGGAGTGTTGTAGTTGGAAATCATGAATGTGAAGATTGAAATTCTTAATAAACTTGCTCTGGGGATATGAAGAAAGAGAAGAAAGGAGGAAATCAAGGGACTGGCAGGGAACATGTGTGGAGTCCAAGGTGTTCCATGAAAAGATGCATTCTCAAAACTCCTTTATGCCATATTTTAGAAACATCTGCTTTGAGCTGGCTTCCTCCTCAAGCTGTTCTCCTTCATCACCTGCGTGCTTCCCTTTTGCCTTTAACAGCAGGCAGCTGCAGGATCAACTGTCCAACAGCAAACCTGTCCCTGTCACCTGAAAGCCTGCAGTCTGCTAACCACACAGGTAGTTAGCAGGTATTTGCTTCCAGGATGGAAGTGCCTGCGCAGGCAGAGAGGGAGGGTCCACCTTGGACTGCTTCCTTCTCAGAGGTCACATGGACACCACATCAGACCCACGAGAGGGCGATGAAAATAAAATCTGTAATAACCTGGGTGTGCCAGCAAAGTCCACGAAGAAGAATTTCAAGTATGAACGCATCTACTTCCCACTCCAGTTGGTAGCAAGAGAAGCAATTACAGTGACTAGGAATGAAATGAAAGCTTCCCCCAGATGGAGGACTTTCCTTTGACCTCTGTGAAGTCCCACTTGGGTCAAATGCTGGTCAAAGATAAATAAGATGTCATAAATCCACAACAGTGAGTAACTCAAGGAAAGGGAAAACACACCGTTGGAAAATCTGCAAATAATTTTCAAACAGCACATGAGCTCATAATTACTTCTTTTTTAATTTTTTATTGCACATTTGCTGATAATTTGGATAAGGAGAGACAGGGGAAACAGTTTGATGAAGGTTTTGTTTTTGCAAATGTAGAACTGTCCCTTAGAAAAATGTTAACATACTAAGTGGTTAAATTCCTTTAAGTTGTACAACTCAGATTGTTAAATTTTGTTTCCAAACCTCAATAAAGGTTAAGATTTAAAAAAGACACAGAAATACTTGGGAATTAATCTAAAAAAGGAAGTAAAAGACCTCTGCAATGAAAATTATCAAACATTGAAGAAAGAAATTGAAGAAGATCTGAGAAGATGGAAAGATGTTCCATGCTCTTGGTTAGACAGAATTAATATAATTAAAATGGCCATTCTGCCAAAATCACTATACAGATTCAATGAAATCCCCATCAAATTACAAATGTCATTCTTTATAGATATAGAAAAAGAAATTCTCAAATTCATTTGGAACAACAAGAAACCTAGGATAGCCAAAGTATTACTAAGCAAGAAAGACAAAATAGGTGGATTCCCAATACCAGATCTAAAATTATATTATAGAGCTTTAGTAACAAAAGCAGTGTGGTACCAGTATCAAAGTAGGGAAGAAGACCAATGGAATAGAATAGAAGACTCTGAGACAAACCCACAAATCTTTAAACATCTGATCTTTGACAAAGGGGGTTAAAATATAACATAGAGGAAAGCCTATTCAACAAATGGTGTGGGACAACCTGGAAAGGCGTTAACATGAAGTTGAAATTAGATCCTTATCTCTCCCCTTGCATAAAAATCAAATCTAAAACAGTTAAGGAACTAGAAATTAAACCAGCTACCATACAACTGCAAGAAGAAAAATTAAGAGCAACATTCCAGCATTTGGGAGTAGGCAAAGACTTTCTCAACAAGACTCCCAGCGAAAGAATTAAAAAAAAAAAATCAATGAGTGGAATGCCATTAAAATAAAAAGCTTTTTCTCAGTCAAGAAACTGGTCAAAATTGTTAAGAGATAACCCATAGAATCGGAGATAACATGGCCTGTGATTCCTCTGACAGGGGCCTTATATCCAAAATTTTAAAACCCCCCCCCAAAAAAAAACTTAATACCAAAACACAATGGGCTAGAGAGCTAAAAAGAAACTTTTCAACAGAGGAAATCAAGCAAGCCAATGACTACATGAGAAAGTGTTCTAAATCACTATTAATCAGAGAAATGCAAATAAAAATTACATTAAAATTTCACCTCACTCCAGTCAGATTGGCAAAGATGAAGAATATAAACAATAACAGATGCTGGAGGGGTTGTGGGGAGATAGGAACACTAGCACACTGTTGGTGGAACTGCAGACTGGTGGTACAGCCACTTTGAAAAGCAGTGTGGAGACTCCTCAAAAATTAGGGATGGATTCACTGTATGAACCAGCTATCCCTCTTCTGGGTATTTTCCCAGGGAAGTTAGAATCAGCACATCACAGCGACAAAGCAAGATCCATGTTCATAGCAGCTCAATTTACAAGAGCTAAATTATGCACCAACCCAGATGCTCCTCTATGGATGATGTATCCACAAAGTCTGGTAAATATATACAGTGGAAGTCTATTCATCAATTAGAAACAATGATATTGTGACTTTGAAGGTAAATGGATGACAATGGAACAAATCATGCTGAGTGAAGCTAGCCAAACCCAGAGACTCTAAAGTCAAACATTTTCCCTTATTTGTGGAAGTTAGCGAAAAACTCAGGCTTGGGTGAAAGGTTATCCAACTCATGTATTAGATCCAGCAAAGGCAAAAGAACATATAATCTAGGGGAACCATAGATATATTTTTTTTGAGGGGGAGGGGTTAGACAGAGGTAAAGGGAGAGGGAAGGAGAATAGGGAGGGAAATAGGGAGACCATCAACAGTGTAGCACACTCTTTACCCCCCTGAGAATCCAAATAATACTTATGCAAATCATTTAATTCTGGAAAATTCACAGTCTAAACATCTATGTCACTTGTAGGGGCAAAATATAGGAGAATCAAGAGAGTGGGTTATCTTCTGATTTAAGAAGAAATGCATATCATATTGTTACTTTGTATGCATCTATGATTGTGCAATGACAACTTCTCAATAAAAATTTTAAAAAGTATACAGAGAGAGATGGCTTTAATTATCTCATGGACAATAAGATCAATGGTTGGCACTATTGACCCATACCATGAAGGCCTAAAGCTACTTTTTAAAGTCTTAGAGATGAGAACTATGACTTTGAAAATACCTCATGACTGGTAAAACAATGATCAAATGCCACCAAATATACATTATAATATATTTAGAGAAATGATATTTTGTGGAAATCAATATGAACCCAAGAAACTCAGGGAAGGGTGGGTTACCTGAATTTACTCTTCCATTTCTTTCACTAGGAGTCGGAGAACTTTCTGGAATAGTTCCTGGTAAGCTTCCCACCTGAGCTTGTTGTTCCAGGCCTTCGGCATTGTCCACAGTGTCCTTGGGTGGTACAGCTTGGATCTGGGGGCTGCAGTGCTCCCGGGAGTGAGTCACTTGGGCATCAACCTGTGGAGAGGGGGCAGCTGGTGAGGGTCCAGATTTCTTGGAAAATGAAAGCAATGTTGTGGGTCTTTATCCAGCCAGAATCTGTGGTAGTCTGACTGGCACCCGGAACCCTGAAGATGCTGTTCCATGGCAGGACTACCTAGCAGATGTGATTAGCCGAATGACTAAGCTGGGCCCTTCCTGCAATCACAGGTCACCTATGACAGAGGCAGCAGGAGAAGGCAGCAGAAAGGAACTGCTACCCAAGGGCTGTGAGCTGCACAGCCCGAGAAGCTGCAAAAGGGAAGGGAAGGGACTCTTCTCGAGTGACAGTAACTAGCCCTGCCAGCTCCCTGACTTTGCCCAGGGCAACTAACTTGGGGCTTCTGACCTTCAGAGCTGTGAGAGAACACATTTGTATTGTTTTAAGCCACTAAATTGGTGTTAATTTGTTCAAGCAGCAATTGAAATTGAAAACTAATATAGTTTTACTAATTTGCATCCATTTCCAATAGGGATCTGCAAGACACAAGTTGAGCTACTGAGCTTTCTAGAGTCTGTCAAGACAAGTTCATAATCATCAAGGGTGAAAGTAGAGATACTACTATATAAAGAAGGATTTTTTAAAAAAGTGAAATGGTATTGTTTTTGCTGATTAAAATGAAGTATAGACTTATTTTAAACATGCTTAAATAGGGGCTGGAGCGGTGGCTCAGCAGTTGCAGCAGCAGTTGCAGCACATGCCTGGCATGCATGATGATGTGAGTTTGGACCCCAGTACCATGTACACAATGAAGTGTCTGAGCAACAAAAGCCATATGAAAAACTAAATAAAGTTGATTATCTTTCTCTCTCTCCCTCTCTCTTAAAAAATGATTAAATAATATAAGAAGAAACTGTCAGTTATATGTGTCATCCAGGCGAGGCTATCGTACCCAGTTATTTAGTCAAATATTAAGTCTAGGTTTCTCTATGACAGTGAATTGTAAATGTGATTTATATCTACAAATCAATTGACATTAAGTAAAACATTATCCTTGATCTTCTGGATGGGTCTCATCCAATCACCTGAATGAACGTCTTCAAGAGTAGACTGGAGGTCTCCCTTAGGAAGAAAAAATTCTGTTGTGGACTGCAGCTTCAGCTTCAAGCTACCCTTTCTGACCACTTGGCCCCTACTATGGATTTTGGATTTATCTGGTAGCCCCATGATTGCTTCAGCCTTTTCCTTGCAATATGTTTATCCATCCATCCATCCATGCATCCAACCAACCAACCAACCAACCATCCATGCTACTGGATCTGTTCCTCTGGTAGAATCCTGACTCAGATAGAAACAGAGCAGAAAATAAGAAATACCACCCCCTAGAAAGAAGCCCTGTCAACATCTTGGTATATCACCTCCCAGATGTATAGTCTTTAAGACAAATTGGAATTAGCTGATAAGCCCATGAAAAGATGCTCAATATTATAAAAGCCAAAACCAAGAGATGCTTCATTTCCACTAGGAGGGTGATAATGAAAGAGATACAATAACAAGTGCTGGTGTGGGTGTAGAGAACTGGACCCTTCCCACAGTGCTGCTGGAATACAAAATGGGCAGCTACTTTAAAAAAACAGCTTAGGAACGCCTCAAAAAAGTTAATCACAGGGTTACTGCATGACCTGGGAATTCTTCTTCCATGTATATAAGCAAAAAAATGAAAATATATATTTATCAGCAAGCTTGCACACAAATGTTCAGAATTATTATTCATAATATGAAAAAATTGGAAACAATCCAAATGTCCATTGATTGATGAATGGGTAAATAAAATGTGATATATTCATGCAAAGGAATATTATTTGGCAATAAAAATAAATTAGATACTGGCATATTACAACATGGACAACACCTGAAAAAACTCTAAGGAAGATTCCTAGGTGCAGTCGCGCGGGATCAAAGGCTGTGCTCATTTTACAATAGTGTACTCATTCACACCAACATATAAGCCCACTTTGTATTTTCAAGAGACCACAGTTCTGTTTCTGGTAAAATGTGCTTGGGTTTAGAAAACCACTGACACTGTCCATGCGAAACTTTATAGTTGCACAGCAAAAGAAGAAAAAGAAAAAATGCAAACTTTTTCATGAAGCTAAATCACTTCAGTGTAGGGAGCTGCCCCTTATTCTGAGAGTGAGTCTTTTTGAAATATTAATGTGTTGGGGTGAATTTTTCTCAGGTCTTCTCTACCATGCTACTCTCTCCCAGTGCTGGCCCTTCTCTCACCGCTTCTTTAAGGTTTTCCCACTGCTCATATTGATGGACGTTGTCAACCTTCTCTCCACCTAGGACACTGCACAGAGGAAGCCTGCTCAGTACCTCTAGAAGAGAAGAGAACGTGAACATCTTTCAAAACATGAATTCGAGGTTGTTCTCTTGAAAATTAAGACTGCCTTTCTTTGATTGCTTTTAATTTCTTGGTCCAATGGGTGCTCTTCTTTTCCCTGGAGCTTTTGAAGGGCTGGGGACTCTGACATCCACCTCCGTGTTCGCAACACAGCCCTGCCGTACAAGTTTGTATCTTGCTGGGAGTAGCAAAAGGTTTTGGGGGAGAGATGCTTCACTGAGTCTTAATGAAGGTTTCCAGTGGGAAAGGAAGAAGGGCCTGTGGACAGAGGGAAGCACACACAGACACCATGGTGTGAACCTTGTGTTCAAGGCCTTGCTTGTTCCAGTGAGGTGGGCTGTAGAGGTGCTCAGGTTGGAAAAGAGAAATCTTCTATTGCAAGTAAAAGATCTTGATTTTATTTTGAATGCAACAGAAATCCTGTTTGTAGGAATTTTATCTGCAGAAGTGAAATAAAAGCACCAGGTGTGTTCTGTTTTTAGAAAAGTCACTTGTGGGTTAGTGTAAATGATGAGGGTGGGCAGAAGGGGTGGAACAGGGCAACCAGTTAGGATCACTGCCACTGTCCAGTGGAGATTTGAGTTAACATGAACTAGGAGAGTGGCAGTGAAGATAGGGAAGGAGGTGGGCCCAGAAACACTGGAGAGGTAGCAAACAGAACTCTCAGAGACATGATTTGAAGACCCGAGGTCTCTAACTCCAAAGTCATGCCTGTAGGAACGGGACAGGAAACATTCTTGTTAGGGATATGGAATTTAAAAATAGGACTTTGGCATGAAACTCTTGGTACTTTTACAGTAAGAATCATACATGCTTTAAGAAATACAAGCACATTTGACCGATTTCATGGAAGCACTCCAATGTTCAAAGTCCCTCTACCTAGGACATCTGGGAGAATCGCAGCAGCCAAGGTGCTGGATGTGCTCAGGACCTCACAATCCAATTTGGGGTTCTTGTGTGTTCACACAAAGATTTGCATGGCTCCTGATTGTGTTGATATAACATGATCACTCCTAGCATTCATTGTGTCGAGGGCTTATTAGATCTGTGGTTCAAGAATCCATAGGAAAATATCAAAAGCAAGCTAACCAAAACAACAAACAAATAAGTAAGCAAATAAAACTCAAAGGATCTGAAATATGAACTGCCTTCTTTCTTTATAGACACTATCACTGCCCATGCGGTCCCCACAGAGTAAGTGGACCTTCAAGAATCAACACATCTCATGTCACATACAGCAAGCACCACACACAGACAATTATATCTGATAATATAACAAAGGAGAGAAAGATCCTGTCTGATGGGCTCGCAATGCAGGCTGAAGGTAACAAACAAATCATACTGCCCTATTTCAAAATAAACCATGAGGAACTTGGATCTGCCGTCATCATGAGATAGGCGCTTTCACAAGTTCATTTTGTTCTGTAGATTTATCATTTTTTTAAACCAGCAAAGCACTGAGTTACACACAGGGTCTAATTTTATCATTTAACATTTCCAAGTGGAGATCCTGAAAAAAAGTTAATTGATTTAGGAACAGCAAAGGCAGCACCAGCAACGATGATAGAAAGCTCACATTGGAGTCAAGGACAAATTTGAGTCTTTTTTGTCTAAAAGGAAGCATTTCCACAAAGACATTCTGTGAACTACAACTTGGAATAGATTTAAACACCGCAACCAGAAACAATCTCACTGTGGCTTCCCCCGTGCTATGACAGCCATCTAGGTTTGGAATACTTGCAGCACATTCTGAGGATTTTAACCCAATCGTATAATCTAGTCTTAATAATAGACATAGTCCAAAGACCAGGGATATCATTAAATTAATCAAATTGGCGCCTCTGTGGATATAGCCGATAGTGTTCTTGTTCTATCTATGCATGAAGAATTTAAATTTTCATACCTGTAAGAAAGCCATCTGCATTATAGAAGAAATGGTAGCCAGGAGAGTTGGATGGAAGGTTTTAACTTTTCCATTACATGAAGTAGTAGAAGTACAGATTCAAAGTTTTTCTACATTTTCTATCACCTTTTTATACTTCAGTGCCTTGGGGATTAAATTTTATCAACTTTAGAATTAAAAAATTGTGAATTCCAAAGTAAACTCTATGCATGAGAATTACCAGCTTTTTATTTTTTTTTTAAAAAAAAGACATTGCTTTTTAACTATAGACAGGTGTTTGTTGTTTGTTTTCTGTGAGCTTTTTTATTTTTTTATTTTTTGACTTAGAGGTGTTATATGATTGTACAGCTTTAGAGAAACATGTTTGCCAAAAGGCTCAGAGGGAATAATTTGTTGAGGCTCCTCAAAGCTAAAAGCTTCTTAAAACAAATTATAGCAGATATATTCTACAAATATATTTGTCTATAGACATATAGGAAGAATTTATTCTTCAGAATTTGATGTTTTTTTTTGTTTTCTTCTAGAAAACATAGTAACAGTATCTCTCCAAATGCTATTGTTTAAAAAATTGGACTTTAAGAAGTCATTTTGGCTTTTTCATAGACAGGCACTTTTTTGTTTTGCTTTGTTTC